>JANHFX010017894.1:24396-55632 GCA_027560015.1 Chloroceryle amazona | reverse complement strand
CCTGCTCACTGCAGGGGGGCTGGACTAGATGACCTTTGGAGGTCCCTTCCAGCCCTAGCCATTCTATGATTCTATGAAAGCCATGTGTGTGTGTGTGTGTGTGTTGGTAAGTGAGGTGGATTGACTTTGGCTGGCTGCCAGACCCACACCCAGCTGCTCTCACTCTCCCTCTTCAACAGGACAAGGAGAAAAAAATAGTATGAAAAAGCTCATGAGCTGAGATAAAGACAAGGAGATCACTCACCAGTTACTGTCATGGGCAAAACAACCTCAGCTCAGGAGAGGTTAATTTAATTTATTGCCAATTAAAAATACAGTAGGATGGTGAAGAACAAAGATACAACTAAAACCACCTTCCCTGTAAACCTCTCTTCATCCCAGGCTCAACTTCACTCCTTCATTCTGAATTCCTCTCCCTTCCCTCATCTCCCCAGGTACTGCAGTTGGATACGAAATGAGGGTTGTTGTCAGTTCATAACATTTTTGTCTCTGCTGCTCCTTCTTCCTTACACTTTTCACCTAATATTGAACCTATTCTCTCCAAAGGTGAGAAATATGTCCTCATTTCCAAAAATGAAAGGAAAATAGGCCAAAAGCAGAATAACTGAAAATAGTGTATCTTGAAATTGATACCAAAAAGCTGTGCCACCATATACCCAAATGCTGAGAAAACTGAGGAATGTAGCAATTGACTATTTAGACAGACATGGTTTCATGGCTTCATAGTCTGCTATGATATTTAAGTTCTTGACAGAAATGAGTGCTTCCAGTATCAACCAGAGTATCATAAATCTTAAAATAAAGACACTGACAGAATATTAGCAAGTGCATGTCCAGCAATGTGTACCAATTTATTTATTTTTTTCTTTCCAATTTGCACTTGAGAAATAATACCCTGATAAATGAAAGGAGCAGATCATACACTAACATACATTTTTACAAAATGTGTGCATAACTAAGGATTTATTTTTGACTCTGCATGATTTGAAGCCTTTTTCCTACACATTGGAAATACAAGGATTGCACTGCAAAAGGACACTGAGCAGAATTCTGCAGCACAGAGCTTACAACAGGTATTCCAACACACAATGTCGAATCACATGAGTTGCTCTGGGATGTGTTTACCACTATTTTTATGTTAATATTGTAGCAGAGATTTTGTTCTTATTTGGAAAACACTGATTTTAGTTAAAAAATCTGTAAAATAGCATGGGCATTTATAGTGGTAGTATACAGCGTGTGGCAAAGAAGAAAAGACTACCTAAGGGTAATGCTTCAGATCTCAGTTAAATGCAAGCTACTGAAATACACAGCAGGGATGGATCAAAACAGTAGAGATGGGAAGACCTGCCAAACCACTAGGTATGTTTAGGTAGAAAGCAATTACTATTTAATGAAAAATCAAGCCATAAACACCTGCTTTGTTGGTTTTCACTTTGTTTTCAGAGATCTCTATTCTCTTTTCTGATGAACCAAGCCCAGCTTAAACTCAGAAGAAAACTTTTTGAGAGCAGCAAGGAGCTTTTCCACTTTGAAACAATGGGGAAGTGAAATACAACACTAGAGGAATCTGAATGAGATGGAGGTCATGACTGAAGTACACTTACTCCATTTTACATTAAAAAAAAAAAAAAAAGACTGATGTATGTGTCATACTTTATTATAGAAGTGCCACAGTTTTTAACAGCTAGAGCTGGATGCATATTTGTGAACAGAGAGGAATGGAGGGTGATGATGTTCAACTGTGTGTTAGGTCGGACATCTTCCTTTAGAGCACAATGTATTAGAATACAGACATATATAAGATGAGGACTTTAAATCCGATTCTGTTCAGCAGTTTACACAAATCAGTTTATATTGATTTTGTGAGGTAATTTAAATTCATCAATTTATAAAGTAATTTAAATTCAGCAAAGTAATTATGGCAAAGACGTATGCCAGAAGCTTCAGGCAGAACTCCATGATTTTATTCGATAGTCTGCTATTGCTTTGATCAAATTATGGTTGGGGTTTTTTTTGTTGTTGGTGGTGCTTTTTGTTTTGTTTTGTTTTTTAATTGAAAGAACTATATGGCACGTTGCTTATTTGGGGTTTGTCTTTTACAAATTGGTAAAGGGAATACACATTTGCTGAAAGTTGAAGGAGTCCAAGGCTGAGCCCAGTTAGATAGTCTGGTGATAGGAACAATATATATTTAATTTTCCCACAACACTGAATTTAGGTTGTATCTGTGCAATCTCTAAACCAAGGATCATTTCCCCTCCGCAGTTTACCATCAATATCATCTTACAATTCTCTTGAGAACAAAAATACATATTGTTGATGCTTTGTGACCAACTCCTTTGAGAACCTCTGGCCTATCACTCTGTTTGCATCAATTTTTATCATCCTGTCCTGGAGAACTTCATGCAGACTTTGAGGTTGTATAAGGAACAATTCATTCACTATTTCTTTGACCAAAGATCTGTGAAATAGACAATGCACAATGTCTTTTGCAGACTCAGTTTTAACAGCATACTGTGGTAGTGAATAGCATGTATGGCAGTGTTCATCAGCCATGAGATGAAGCCAGTGCCCACATTCTGCACAAGAAGAAGAACACTATGAACATGATAGGTTCCTGCCTTTGTCCATGATACCTATATGTGGGTCCTATCTCACCACAGCTACTGATTCAAAGATGGCTGGCTACTCATTAAGAATATTGACCTGATGCACACACCTTCTAAGTCACTTCACAGAATCATAGAACTGTTTAGTTTGGGGTGGATTTCTGGAGGTCATATAGTCTGTTCAAGTAGGGTCAGCTACAATTTGTTGTCCAGTTCATGTCTAGTTGGGTTCTGAGTACTTCCTAAATGGAACAACCTCTCTGGGCAACCTGCTCCATGGAATTTCATGGCTTTTAATTTCTGCCTGCTGCCTTGTGTCCTGTCTGTGCGCACCACTGAAAAGAGCTTAGCTCCTTCCACTTCATAAATTAGCTCCTTCGTGCTTCAAGTCCAGTGTTTTGATTTTCAGTCTAAGACATTTCATAAAAGCATTCAGAATAGAGTAGCTAGAGCCCCTACCCATTTTGTTAAAGGGCACGATGCATTCATAGTCCTTGAAATCAAAGAACGATGAAAGGTTCCTCCACTAATGAAGCAAAATAAGATAAACTTGTGGTAAAATAGTCACTAAATTCGATAATGAATGTATGTCCCTTCAGTGTACATACTGTTGGGTGCACTGAAACACTTGGAAATAACATTAGAGGACATTTATATGAGATTGTTTAGACAGACTGGATTGTTTTAGGAGAAATGTTTATTTTCTTCCTTTATTTTCTTGAATTTTAAGGTTTCAGTTTTGATGGAAATGTTAGGGTTTTTCTTCCATTCTCTGTTTTTCTGAATTTTTATTAGATGGATAACTCATAAGTTTTTCAAGCAAAATCAGGGTTTTTAAGTACAGCTTAATGTTTCTGTTACAGAAAAAGAGTGTAATTCTATCCCTGATTGTTATCAGCTCAATAACAATTTTTGTTTAACATTGTACTGTGTATTTTTATATGTCTCTTCTATATAGAAGAGAGGGCCTGTTTACAAAGGCATGTAGTGGTAGGAGAAGGGTCAATGGTTTTAAACTAGAGCAGGGTAGATTTAGATTGGACATTGGGAAGAAGTTCTTTACTATAAGGGTAATGGAACACTGGAACAGGTTGCCCAGGGAGGCGGTGGAGGCCCCAGCCCACAGACATTCAAGGATGGGCTTGACAAGGCTCTGAGCAACCTGATCTAGTTAAGGATGTCCCTGCTTACTGCAGGGGGGTTGGATGAGATGACCTTTAGAGCTCATCTATATGTATCCCTAAATATATCCCTAAAAGGTAACTGTATCTCTGAAACATATTAGGAATTAGACAGACATCAATGAGCCACTTTTAACCCAAACCACTGGTGAAAAATGTTTTCAAAAAGATTCATAGTTTTTCTCAAGGAAGTTCAGCAACAGGAGATTCTGGTTAATGTAGTTGGCTGGTGTAAAGCAGATAAAATGGGAAATTCATAAAAATAGACCATTTCCTTGTCACTGACTACAAGTAGGACAAAGAATCCATTTTAATAGACTCTTGGTCTTAGTAAGAAATTAAGAATTCTCTATTATATTAGATCAAGTTGTTATTGTCAGAGGTCATATCATCTGTTTAGCAGAAAACGTTGCTTCAGCTTCAGCTAGTCATGTAAAGAGGCAGGGCTGTGGCAGTCCTGGAAGTATTACTGCACCTCAGCTGATGCCATAGCACAGTGACACTCCAACACCCTGTTGAGACGTGTGTATACTGTAAAAATAAAGGCATCTCCCCAGACCAAGATAACCAATCCAATAGTAAACACAGGATATGCCACTGTACATATCTTCATGTAAGAATACAGAGACAATACAATTACAAAACATATTGTGGATTAAATATAACATAGGAGGATTTAAAATTTAGCTGTTTACATAATCTTCATCTATTTGCAGATATAGTAGCTTTCTTTCTAATATGCAGTGAAATAATGTGTGTTTTCACAAATGGTATTGTAAAATTCTTCACTTCATGCATTAACAGCTAACATAGCTCTCACATAACTTGCTTTTTCTCTTAAGTATATGTAAGGAAGGATTTAGTTCATGTTAGAAGTGAACTGTGCTACCTTCTCCGAAACCTACAAAATTATGCAGACAATATATGTTAAGTCATAGGTTCTTTAAGACAGGCCACAATTTTCTTACATTAATGAAAAACATTTCTTTGTCATCCTAAAAATTATTCTCAGTATGTCACGTAACAAGTTTCCAATCTGCAAACAAATATTATTGCTGAGATTTAACACTCTCATCTACACCCATGTCAGGGTATTATTCTGTTTGTACAGAATATTTGTTGAATTAGTTTTTCTCCAGATAATTTAATTTCCTCTTGTTAATATTTTAAGCTTCCAAACTTAATGACACATTCCATTGTTCACCCTTCTTCAGTAGAACTTAACAGAGATACTTGAAAAGTTAAAATTAAGCTATTCAGTGCATCCATTGAAAATGCTAACTTCTAAATAAAAAGTTGATGGAATAGAAATTTCCATTGGATTGTGCAATAGAAGCTTTCACTCAGAAAAATTCTATTTAATAGCTGTGGTTTCATAGGAAATGGGAAAAGATAAATTCCACACAAGAATTCTATTCATTTTGAAAAGCCTTTTATTGTAAATGCTGCCAAATGTTGATTCTCCACTTGATGTTTAGATTGTGACTAGAATATGAGAAATTTGCAAGTCATGCGTATGATCAAAATAAAAAAGGGTAGTGCTGGAAAAATGCATAGCTGAATAAGGCTGAACTCAGATCCAAACGTATTCATCACCATAAAAATGGCCAGACAAGTAGTATTTATCAGTGCTGCTTTTCTTAGTGTCATGTTTGCAATGAGTGTGGATAAAAACAGCTTCTTACCTGCTCAGATAATTCTGGCCCATTGTCACGAGCCTGCAGGAGAGCATCATTAACAAGTGAATGGAAGTTCAGAAGCACATGCTCAATGTCGTACATTCCACTCATGGAACCTGAATGCTCCTCCAGGGACTGAACATATCCCCGCCAATGAAAATCAACTTCTGCCATATTAGCTAAGCAGCCTCGGATGACGTTGAGGCAGTAGCCCATACAGGGCTTATTTAAAGTCAGCCCTTGGCAATGGGGGCAGTACTGCATTCGCAGCAAGGCTCTGCTGCAGTCCTCAGAGAAATGCAGATGATCTGTTGTATTGATCACTTCAATCCCCAAGTTCAGAGCCTGCAAGAAAGTCCGGATGGGTAACAGTGACCTTCCCATTTGTCCTATGGCCTTTTTGGGAATGTTACCAAAGGGCCTGATGGCTCTCCTCGCCATTTGGAGGCACTCAGCATATTCCAGTGAAATGTCAGTCAGACTAGGGTTGATCATGTGGTTGTAGACTACTGGAAACAGGGTGTCAAAAAATCTGTTGACAGATTCCTCTGTGCTAATGTCTGTGCCAAATATGTAGAGTCCAATGTCTGTGAAAAACTCCTGAACATGTATAGTAGCCTCAGCAGCCATGTTTCTATATGCATTGCAGAAAAGTGTAGTTGTGTAATTCTCAGACAGTCTGATAAGCATTTCAAGGGTTTCTGTAATAAAAAGAAAAGTTCATTACATTTAAGGCTTAAAAAATAAGAAATTAGAGTAAAAACATAAACCAATTACATGAGGACATCTTAATATTTATCCAAAATAATTATCCAAAATTTTTGCATTAGAATTTATGGAGAGAAATTTCTCACAAACTGTGACAACTCTTTTGTATATAGAAAAACATCTTGCAAGTAATGTTACAACACAACTAATAATCCATATGTTTTATTGGCATGATATATTAAAAACAATCTGAAAAAAAATGGAAATCAGTTGTCATCGGAGTTATTGAGTTAACAAAATACAACAAAGCTCTACTGTATCTGTCTACGTATATACATAGATTAGCTCTCTCCTCTCACAAATCATTCTGCAAGTTGCAATAGAAAGTTAAATGCTCTCACCGCACTTCAGGTTCTATTCCTTTTACCATCCTAAATGGATGGGTAAAAGGCACATCAAACAATTTAAACAACTCTTCCATTCCATTAAAACTGAACTTTAAAAAGATCAAACAGGTTTTGCCTTCTTGTCTTCCAAAGGAGAAGTACCAAACACACATGAGAACATGCTTTCAAACAGTGCTGTTTGGTCTGGCAATTGCTACCATCAAGCAAAGTGCTGGAATGTGCAGGATTGCTCTCCTCGGGCACTGTGATGGATACACCCTCTCTAAACCTCAAGATCTGCATAACCAGTAAAGCCTGAATGGATAAACTTATATTTCATTTCATCTGTTAAGTGGAAATCCTTAAATACAGTGAGATTTTACTAAAAAAATTAAAGTATACTGGATAAAAACTCTTTCCTGACTGGATCTATGATTTTTGGGTAAAAAAAAAAAGTGTTTGTATTGAGGAATTTCCTAGATTTTCCTAAGAAGCTTGCACTTCAGGGAAGGCAAAAGATCAATATACAGATATACATATATAGTGTATATACATTATAATATATATAACGTGGGAAATTTACTTTAGAGTTGAGAATATAAATAAATAGAAGCACATATTAAAAGCATTAACCCATTTTATCCACTGGATGGCTATGACTCCATAACTTTCTTTTATTCCTTTGAGCTTTTTAAGTTTTCATGTATTTACTTTTTCACATTTATTTTTTTTAATGGGACTCTAAGAAGTGAGGAAAAGCATGAAGTGCAGTTAAAAAGGTCTGAACGGTGATGTTAAAAATAGGCAGTAACATATAGTGTCAAACTACGTCAGACAATTACTGAAGCAATCGGTCTGATGTTAAGTCACCAACTGAAAGGAATAGTAGAAAAATCAGAATAATTGTAATATAATAACCAAGACTGGCTATTATATCTTTAATATATATCTATGCATAAGAATAAGTGTCTTCTATTCTGATAAAAAGCTTGTTCAGGTCAGTGAAATGATTCTTACTGACTTCAGTGGGTTTGAAATTGCAGGCTTTGTGAAAGGATCACGGGGAAAACATATTAAACCAATCTGCTTACACTTTCTATGCATTCTTTGTTTTCTCCAATAAAGACGAGATATACATTTATAAATCAGAGCCATTACCTCTATTCCTTTGCTATCTATTATCTGTTAATGCCTGATTTCGTATTTCACACCACCCTTAAGACTTATTTTGCTCTTGTTCTTTTTCATTCCTCCAACATTCACGTAAGAAAAAAAGTATTGACTACCCACAGTAAAGAGCGGGAAAGTGCATCCGTTTGTCTGGTTTTTCTTTTGTTTTCATTACTATGTCACATACATATGTGTATCTCTCCTAAAGTGAATTTCACTACAATCATTCATACATGCCAAATAATCACAGTGATTCAGCAAAGGGTTTGATTTGTTTCAAAAGTCAGACTCCTAAAGTTAGGACCCTGAATGTAGCTAGACTCCCACCAGTGCAGACCTTTTCAATACAGCAAAGCCTCTTCAGTTTACCTCATGAGTTGATACACAGAGGTGCCAGCTGAGTAACTCTGTAGACCACAGCTGTCTGCATCGCCACCAGCTCTGTGACTTTTCTCAAGCTCAGCATCTCATGCGAGATCATATCTGAGACACCTGCACTGCATCCCGTGTTTATAGGTGTGCACATGTGTATGGGAGACCCATATCCTTCTGGAGCAGTAGATGAGATACAACGCATCAGCTAGGGCATATTGGATTGATCAAAATGACCACTTTAATGTGACTGAACCAAGGATAAGATCTCCACCATCTATAATGGCAGTTTGGACACCAAGCTCATGTGGAGGCCCATATACATGGACAGCTAAATTACAGCCCTAAATATTCTACTGTACATCATGTCTCATTTTTTTTGGAGGGAACAAGAAATGAAAAAAAAGTACAATCCTACTATGGAGGTGTTATTTAGTTGCCTAAGGGTGTTTAATACCATTTTCAATGGTAGATGTTGTTTATCTGCCTGTCCAAAAGGGCATGGTTATCTTGCAGGTCCTGTGTCACATCTGTAGGTTTTGTGTGGATGTTTTGCATCTAAAATAGTATTAGATGGCTGTGCCTAGAAAACTGAACTACTTTCTAGATACCCAGTTATCATTAACTCAAGAGCCCTTCGTATGAAAGCTTGGAGTAGACAGAATAACAAAGACAAAAAATTAAGTCAAATTGATTCTTGGTTTAGATGGGTTAAAATAATAAAGTGTGAAGAATATTAAAGCCTCCTAGGAAAAAGGCTATTTTTGTAGCTGTGGGTTCAGTCTTTTATACAAATTTTGCCAGTGCTTCAGATAAAATTTGTTAAAGTAGTTGTTAGGCAAATAATGATGTTACAGTAATCTCTTTAGAATGACATGTGTAAGTTTTATATGACCCTTCTCAATTTTATTATTACTTTTTCCTAGGTGAAAAACATGAAGTGTGTGATCTAAAATGTCTGTTACAATCCACAGCTGCAGTAGCCTATCTTCAAGAGCACAAATATGAGATGAAAGAATAAATCATGCTGCACATAGAAAATCAATGGATCTTACAATGTGCTCTAAAGAATAACAAACCTTCAAGATTGAACTACGCTGCTAGTGCCCCAGCAACTCACGGATGAATGAAGATAATTATCAAGTGCATGATTTATTTGCCATTCATGCTTTTCTAAACAGTATATGAAAATACTGGCCACTTGTCTTTATGATTATGCATCATGCTGTTGCCATTCTAAGACTTCTTGAAAAATCTGTTACTAGGGTTTGTTCTACTGGCACATTTCCTACTTCATAACCACCAAAGCTATTCCAGAGATTTGCTTTGCTCCTAAACACCTTGAAGAATGACAGACAGCAAAGCAGATCTCTGTTTACTTTCAGTATTGAACAGCTCCCGTGAACACCTTACGATGGCAAACTATGTCATTTACAACCCTTTCAGAGACTTCAATGATAAATCATGTTATGCATAGCACAGACCTAATATGTTTATCTTTTAAGTCTGTGGGACCAGACAAACATAAGCAGTCTTAATTATTGAACCACATAAAAGAAGTGGTGAGTTTTCAATCAGTATAAATCCAATACATATAAACGACATTTAAAATATAACCAAACTGAGCCAGACAAGATATTTTTATTGTTATTAAATGATTTTTTTTAATCTGCAGGCTCAGTGCCTCTTATCTCCATCCTTTATGAGATCTTTGTAGTAACTGCTATACAATATTCTACAGATACCTTCTGTAGCACTACTGTGAATATTGTCTACTGTTTACCATGGGTGACATGTCAACATCATTTTTCTTTGACTACACTTAAAATTATGATTTGTACTCTCCAAAGTCAAATATCAGGGCTGACAATATATTAACTCATAAATTTTCCAAAAGTACAGTAGTATCTCTCTTCCTGATTTTGCTAAGAAGGAACAAAACACAAGGCTAGGAAAAAGAAAACACAGAAGCACTTGATCATTTTATGTATTGCATTTATACAGTTGATTCTTCATATCAGTATATATATAACTTTTTTATAGTAGTGTATTTAATAAAGTGATCACAAAGTGGTGTAAAATAACTATCAGGTCACTGCTTTAAAAGATTTGCAAACTTTCATTCACTTTCTTTAACCTCTCTGCTCCCAAAATCCATAGGTAGTTTTAAATTATAAAGATATCACAATGTAGTAATCAGTCTAGTGGATTACTGGCTTTAAAAAAAAAACACAAAAAAACCTACAAAAAAACCTACCTTCTTTACTAGAACAACTCACAAAGATCAAGAAACATATCTTGTTTTTTATTCCTGGACATTAATCACATTTAATGGAAATATTGCACAGAGTCAAACAGAATTTGGATTGGATTTTAAACTAAAAATTCTCATCCTTAACAGCTTTGTCAAAGTGTCTTTCTACTACAGGTACCTTCAAAAATAAATTTAAAACAAAATTCTATGGAATTGCATTGTTATAAAAGCAACTGCATTTTCTTAAGTTTACCCTTTCTTCACACAGATAAATGTTGTATACAAGCATGCTAAAAGAAAAAATGCATGGTCTACATTCTGAGTATTACCTTTTGAAACGTTCATAGTACTTAACACAAAGATTAGTCTAATAAATAAGGAATTCAGTATTAGTAGTGAGCCAATAAGTTGTGAAGTCCTATAGTTCAGCAGTAATTCATCAGCCTACATTACATATTACAAATTAAATCACAGTTGGTCAGGGTAGCATATAGAACTCAACAACTTATAATCAGATAGGCTAAAATACATCCTTGAGCTATGGACATGGTGTTTAGCAAGAATAACTTTCACAATCCAGAGGGGACCCAAACCTGATGAGACTGGATTACCTTAAGCATCAGTCAATAATATGCAGGATTCCAGACAACTAAACTCAAGCAATACCTGAAGAAACTAATAATATTATGAATTCATTATGACTTGAAAAATCCTGTGGGAAACTATTAGTCTGTTGCCAGTTTCCATTAATGTTCAGTGATCTCATTTGTTTTTCTCTGTTTATGGGCCATGCAAAAAATCCAGAAGTATCACACTCTCTCTACCAAGGTTTATAGTCTAATTGAGTGTATCTTGCATACATTGTCCTACTGTAGTCAAGGGGAATATCTCAGGCACACCTTACAGCCTATAAAACAAAAGGCATTCAAAATTATGGGCAATAATAATTATGAAAAAAAAGTTCCACTCCATTTTACATACATATCTTTGTTTAAAATACATCAAACAGAGAAATATGTCTAGGTGGGAAATTCAGTGTAGCTATTCCTAACTACAAAGTAGCACACAGTGCCAGATACACTGCAAAATCCCCTAATCACTTCTCATATCAGAAAAAATGAGCTGGATGAATAAAGTCTTCAAGACATATAAATGAATTATAAAGAACGAACTCATTAGGGCATTGCATGTGAAGGTTATGTGGGATAGAGATCAAAAGGATAATTGCCAGGAGAAGATATTTGAAACTCACTTAAACTGCTCCTCATTAACACGTATTTCAAATTAATCCATTTCATAGATTATGGACTCACCATTGAAGTCTTTAAGAAAACAGGTAGGACAGATTAAACCTGTAGCTCAACAAACGTTGTGTTGCCAAGTGTTAGTGATACACCCCAGGCTTTACAGCCATAACTACTCATAACAGAATTCAGAATTTGTCAGGTCTTACTTAGCCTTGAATTTATTTTAGCTCTCTTTGAGTAGAGGAAAAAAAAAAGAGAAACTCGTATTAAAATCAGTTGACCATTGCCTAAATTGTCCTGTGGTCGGATTTCAGCACTTTCTTGCATATCCTGTGAGTTTGAGTTTGCTTTAGTTATACTGTCAAATTTTTTTTAGTTGTCTTTTTTTGTTGTTTTTTTTTAGCTTTGTGAAATTGCATGAATTCCTTTAAAATATTACACTGAGGACTGAAAAAAAATGAAGTAATCATGGTGTAACTAAGCCCTCGGACCCAGCAGTTAAGTAAAATTGTACCCTATTAGCAAATACAGGATTGAAATAAACAAAATTAACCCTGACAGGGCCTAAGATCATCGTGGAAAAAACATCCTGAGCATAACAGCCCAGTGGAGAGCTCAGGACTGATGATTCACAGAGCAATTCACAGGAAGCATGAGCATAGCAACAGAAACAAGTATGCACACTAGAAAGTTGGTGTATGACACTTTTAGTCAGAATATTAATAGGAATTAACAATCAGAGATAATTTGGGCTATAAACATTAGTGTCACTACAATTACACTAAAGAGAACTGTTGCACTTTGAAAGGCTGTTAAAACATTAATCAGAGAAACAGTAAATTCTCTCAGATCCATATGTAAGGTATGATCTCCCTTTTGCCCATAATGAAATTGTGAGGACTCATTCCCAATTTAACCAATGTAACAAATAATTTAATTTTTATTTGAAAATTTAATATGCTGAAGAATCTAGAAAAAATATGTCTTAATGCCAGGTGAGATGAATTTCACTCATGATTGTGCAAAAGACTACTTTTCATTAGTAGAAATTGATAATTATACTTCACATTCATATTTTATAATGTACTTGCTATCATCATGCAGTGTTAATGTTTTCTTATTATCCTAATACTATTTTGCCATGTAGAGTTTGCTTTCTAAATGAACAAGTTCAGGTTTCTTTTATTTTCCTTCTCCATCTTCCTATTTATACATTCAAGAACAGGCCCAGCACTGCAACAGGGCTCATGTTCGGCTGATCTGACAATATGATCTCCAAGACTTGCATTTATTGGAATTCAATCTTTTTTCCCCCAGTTTTCTGGAGCTCCATTAATTTTTACAACATAATGAAAATCATCACCAATAATTCAGAAAATTATTTTTGATCTTTTCAGTGAAACTTACTACTGTTGATTTAAAAATACCTAGCCTTAGGATCTGCTGTTTAGCATACTACTAAGTTGTAATTGGAAGTTGTGAAATATTTAATCATAACTTGATAGATGATATTTTAATATGAATGAATGAATAATAATCACATCATATGGTTATTATTTTACCTAGTTATAATCGGTAATTCCACTTTTCTCCTAAAACTCTTCTGTTTTGGCTTTTTTTTTCCCTTTTCTTTTTTCCCCAGTTTCTTGTTATCCTTTTAGTAGTGATGACTATGGAACCGCTGATCTTGCCATTGGAAGCTACATGAGCAGGTTGTTTTGTATAGTGCCAGGAGGGAAGAAATAACTAGCCATAAATAGAGCTATACCAAAACCTTTTTACCTCTAGGATTCTGCTTACATTTTCTCTGATTTAGCATTGTGCTGTGTATTTCACAGAAAATGCCTTATTATTAGTGGAAAATATTTCAAAATTCTGAATATATTGCTTACTACCCTGGAATGAAGTCTGCTCAGAGTTGCTGGTAGAACACTCCAGGTGATCACAGCTTTAAAATTACAATGAAGTAGTTTGAAACTCTTTAGACATAAAATGTTGCGCTTGGTTTGCAAAAGGACATTACATTGGTAATGATTTATGATATGTGTATTTGTGCCAAGTCCCACCCTTGGGCCACAACAACCCCATGCAATGCTACAGGCTTGCTGAGGAGTGGCTGGAAAGCTGCTTGGCAGAAAGAGACCTGGCCTGCATCAGGAACAGTGGGACCGGAAGGACTAGAGGAGTGATTGTCCTACTGTACTTGGCACTGGTGAGGCTTCACCTTGAGTACTGTGTTTGGTTTTGCGCACCATAGTAGAAGAAAGATATTGAGGTGGGGGGGTCCAGAGAAGGACAATGAAGCTGGCAAAGGGTCTTGAGAATCAGTTTTATGAGAAGTGACTGAGGGATCTGGTGTTGTTTAGTCTGAAGAAAGGAATGTTGAGGGGCGGCCTTACTGCCCTCTACAACTACCTGTAAGGAGGTTGTAGAGAGGTGGGTGTTGGTCTCTTCTCACAAGTCACAACTGACAGGACAAGAGGAAATGGCACTAAGCTGAACCAGCAGAAGTTTAGGTTGGACATTAGGAAAAACTTCTATAGGAAAAGGGTTATCAAAGACTGGAATAGGCTGCCCAGGGAGGTTGTTGAATCACCATCCCTGGATGTATGTAAAAGCCATCTAGATATGGTGCTTAAGGGTATGGTGTAGTACTGGCACTGGTAGAGTCAGGTAATGGTTGGACTTGATCTTAAAGGTCTTTTCCAACCATAGCGATTCTGTGATTTTGTATTTTTACACATTTGCCATAAGACAGAAGAAAGACCAGTAATCTCAGATGTATAGAAGGGGTATTTTTTGAAAAGGGAAATTAGGAATTTATAGTAGGATGATGTTAAAATAGGAGAGTCAGAAAATTAATTCATTAGAAGGATAAGATTAATTACATATAACTTCAAATATGTATATGTAAGCTAGTCACTGAAAGCTCCCTAAAATGTAGGTGAGAAAAATAAGCACTTCTAAGGCATGATTCATCTCTCTGACTTTAGATGATTACTTTCCGATGAGATGAACTGCACTCTGGAAGTACTAGTTCCTCTCCTATGACTATAAATGGATGTTAGAATAAATCGCTCAGATATGCCAAGATCTACATTTACTCATGGTGAATCCCTAAAATTTTTTAAGCAACTGGTATTAAGAGAAAGTGTCATCAAACATAATGTGATACTGCAATTTACAGGAATAAAGAGCTGAGATATCATGCTTCCACAAAGTGGTCTTGATAGTAGATAAATGTCAAACTTTTAATATATTAATGCAAATCCTCTTTCCTTTTGCACAGCTGGGAGTGTGTTTTTCTTAAAATTAAATAAAGTATAAAATTGGTTTCCAGAGGGTTGCCTGAGCATCATGATTTTACATGATAGCTTTATAAAAAGTAATTAGTAGGGAATCACAGAGAAATGACACATGAAGAGGAAGAACAATCTCAGGAAGTTTTCCACAAGGTTATGATGATGACTGACGTCATGTAAAGTTTCTTTCTTACATTTGAAAGTTTAGAATCTGATTTATTTATTTTACCAATAGTCCCTGGTTTAAGCTGGCAAAACTCCCTCAACTTCAGTGAGCTGGTTTTTCATTTATACAGGTTAAAGTGAAATGATAATCAGGTTCTAGTGGATACAACACTACAGACCAGCATTTACTGCACATCAAACAAATAAATATTTTCATGTTGTTTCACTGAATATTTAATCTGACATCATTCTTCCAAGTGTTGGTTGAGGTTTGGCAAATTTAGGGATTAGATTTATTTATTATCTTTCACTTCACTTTGTTTTGCTTCATTTTTTATTGAGAAAAAAGAGAGGAAAAACATATCTTTCAAGGAGGCTGCATTTCTTAAGCAAATATCCATGTTTTCCACGGAAGATTCGGGAACAATGAAGTTGATGACTGGATCTGTATTATGCTGAAGTTCTATATTCCTCTGTAACTACTAGATAACAAGAAGTAAAATGGTATGCTCCTCTGCATAGCTCCAGTATATTAGAGATTTTTTTAGCTCCATTTCCATATAGAGAGATTAGAATAGTTTGACCCAACTTGTCACCAGTAAATACAGTTCCATTGTTACTTATTAATTTGATATATTCTTGTATATGGCTTCCAAATATGTTATCTTTTTATTCCCAATAACTGAGATTAAGCTGAGCAGTCTAAAATGTTCCACCTTCTCCCTTTGACACTGTCTCCCACAGCATCCTTCTGGCTAAACTGAGGCAGTGTGGTCTGCATGATCAGGTAGTGAGGTGGATTGGGAACTGGTTGAAGGAAATAAGCCAGAGAACTGTGGTCAACGGGATGGAGTCTAGCTGGAGGCCTGTAACTAGTGGGGTCCCATAGGGGTTGGTGCTAGCACAGGTTTTGTTCAACGTATTCATCAATGACCTGGATGAGGGCACAGAGTTCACTGTCAGCACGTTTGCTGATGACACCAAGCTAGGTGGAGTGTCTGACACACCAGCAGGCTGTGCTGCCATCCAGTGAGATCTGGACAGGCTGGAGGGTTGGCAGGAAGAAATTTGATGAAATTCAACAAGGGCAAGTGTAGAGTCTTGCATCTGGGAAAGAACAACCTCAGGTATCAGTATAGGCTGGGGACTGACCTGTTGGAAGGCAGCAAAGGGGAAAGCTGACCATAAGACAGCAATGTGCTCTTGTGGCCAAGAGGGCCAATGCCATTCTGAAGCGTATCAGAAGGGGGGTGGCCATTAGGTCGTGAGAGGTTCTCCTGCCCCTCTACCCTGCACCAGTAAGGCCGTATCTGGAGTATTGTGTCCAGTTCTGGGCCCCCCAGTTCAAGAGGGACATAGAACTGCTTGAGACAGTCCAGCGCAGGGCCACAAAGATGATTAAGGGAATGGAACATGTCTCATATGAGGAAAGACTGAGGGAGCTGGGGCTTTTTAGCCTGGAGAAAAGAAGACTGAGGGGTGAATTGATCAATGTTTATAAATACATAAAGGGTGAGTGCCGGGAGGATAAAGCCAGGCTCTTCTCAGTGATGCTTGATGATAAGACAAGGGGTAATGGGTGGAAGCTGAGGCATAGGAAGTTTCACAGAAACATAAGGAGAATTTTTTTTCACAGTTAGGGTGACGGGACACTGGAACAGGCTGCCCAGGGGGGTTGTGGAGTCTCCCTCTCTGGAGATGTTCAAGACCCACCTGGACAAATTCCTGTGTGACCTAGTGTAGGAGATCCTGCTCTGGCAGGGGTTGGACTAGATGATCTTTTGAGGTCCCTTCCAGCCCTTGACATTCTGTGATCCTATTATTCTTTTCTGTTTAACAACAAAACATATATATGTGTTCTTTTCAGTCTTTTGCTATGTCTACAAGCCAAAACCAAATACCAGTGCACTTCAGAATGGTTATATTGACAAAATAAGCCAATGAGAAAAAACAACATGGAAAACAATTCTGAAGTGAACACCTTTTACATCTTACCAGCCCTGCTCCATAGCTGTGCAAAGAGGTCCTTCATCTGTTAACAGTCTGATCAGCATTGGTGATAGCTCAGCCTGAGCAGAATTAACTATTTCCAGTGGAACCTGGTAGAACACATGAGAACATTTTGCCCTTTTCTGCATTTTTTAATGACTCTGCATGGGCATATATTTATATTATTATACTCCTAGAGTAACATATATTATGTCAACTATTAATACAAATTGTACTCCTGCAATACAAAGTATAAAGTGTGTTATGGAGCCTTTCAATTTACACTGTTCAGTTCGTATTAAACCTTGAATGTACGCAAGCCAATACTGATAAACAGTGATGTTTACTAAATGACAATGCCAAACCCAAAACCCACAAGGAAGAAGGCAGGAAAAGGATCACAGCTATCACACAAGCATAGAGGGTGGTGATTCATCTCAGATGCCATCTCAGCTAAATACCATATTCTCTTCAACAGTAGATAAGTTATGGGGATGTTTAAGGCATGATTCATCTGACCTATTTTAGATGTTTATGGGCAGATGAATCATGACAAAATATTTATGGGGAGGTGAATCATGACAAAAAAAGTGCCTCTTTTACTCAATTTTCTGTTGAGGGAGTTGATAGTGACAAGCTCAACAATCCACTCTAGTATACTAATCATCACTAGTTTTGCTATTTCACCTGTACAGCATGGTTATCATAGTTATAAATTGATATGACTTCCTTATTAGTCACCTGTAACTGCTGTATCTGAATTTCCACTGTAGAAAATTAGATCCAGCTCTGTCTCCTCTAAGGACTTATTTGTCCAGAGATTATTTTCTTGAAATTAGATATGTTTTTAAAGTGATGTATTCATCTAACTTCAACTGCATGAAGGTAATCTATAACATAGAACAAATTTCTGTTGACGAAGACAGACATCCTGTACAAAAGATGAACAGTATATATCTGCAAGTTGGAAATGATGTCGCATTTCTTTTTGATGTCTACAGTTAGTTTAATGTTGAACTAATAGTCACACAAGATAAATGTGTGTGCATCTCCTTTTATACATACATATTGATTGCTGGACCCATAACTAATAGTTTATTCACAGTTTTGTTTCAGACTGCTCCTACTAGTTCTTTCCAAGGTAACCGGTGTGGTTCTATAGACAGGTCTACCACAGGGATCACTACAAAAAACATTATAGCTGAAACTGTGTAAGCTTTGGCACTTTCCATACTGTTCCAATATTGCTCCAGAAAACTTCCCATTCCCTTTATCCTTATGACACTCCTGGGCATATAGAACAGCACATTGGGTTCATTTAGGTGGGCGCAGTGCATCCTTCATATTATTGCAGACTGAAAAAACGCATTTAAAAAAAGAAAAGGTTATGTAAAATCAAGAGCACACACATAGCCAAATGGTACACGAAAAGGATGTGTCATTCTGTTCTAGAAGGAGCTAGCCCTAACTAGTGTGAACACAAGCCACACTGTATTATTTGCCCTGTGGTGTGACAATGCATCCCTAGCCCCGCATGGTTGGCAGTGCTGATATAGCTAACACGTCCAGTTCTGGGCAATCTTCCTTCTGTAATCTGGAAGATGGTGCCGTAATGTTCTCTCCCTCTTGTGCATGTTTTGTCTCACTTCCAAATTTTGTACTTGCTTCCAGAACTGCTGACGGGGCTCCCTCACCCTTTACTAACAAAGATCAAAGAGATGAGAGGCACAGGAGAGAAAAGCAATAAAAGTTATGTGCCATCTACTAAAGATTGAAAATAGTAGCTCTAGTCTGCACTCAGTTTAGTAGATGCCTTTTAATCCCCTGCCAAATCCAGTTTCACAAGAAGATCACATATTAATCTATTTTCTGAGCTGGCCACTTGCCTAGCAGTGAACAAAATGGATGTGACCACAACTCTTCTCCAGACTACAGTCCACAAGAATAGGGTTGGGGAAGGAAAACCAAGAATTCTAATCTGCTATGAACATAAAAGGAAAGAAAGCTTCCATTTCAGTTACAATGGTATGTTTCTCTTCTAAGAAAATCTATTTAAATGAATCCTGCTTTAATCTTAAGGGATGAGTAATTGCGGCTCTTAAACACAGACTGTTACTTTTGAACAAAGGATATTCAAAACATGTAAAAGCTTTCTCTGTGACCATGAAAATCACCTGTCTAGAAAATAACAAAACTCTCTCCTCTAGTATCACGTGCCCGTAGGAACAATATATTTCCAAATCAGGAAATAATCTACTGTGAAAAGAAGAAGCAAGTAAACAGCCAGGGAACTTCTCAGTCTCCTGAGACTCTCAGATGTGCCCAGCTATTCTCATCTTCATCAGAAGTTCCCATCAGAGGTTTGAGTATATTAAATACTACGGGAATGTTCTGTTGTGAAATGTATATTCCGCTTTGTACTAGTGGCCCTTAGTGATATGACATTTATGGCAGACATACAGAATCATCTTGCTCTTTCTTAAAGACTCCTGTATACTGTTATCAGTGCCTCAAGATGATTCCTCAAACCAGTCTGACTGCTGATGAAGGACTTGTCCTTGAGCACAGGAAATTGCCCACAGAAAGCTGTCATTTGACTTGAAGCAAATGGCATGGAAGGGATTGCCTTCTCCTCTAGCTGGCAGATAATGCAAATGAATATACATTAATGATGGTCTATAATACATAGCTAGTCATATGCTCAGAGGCTAAAGAAGAGCACGTGTGCAATGAATAGCACTAAAGTGTGCTTCTGAAGCTGCAAAGAGCATCACTTATCTGAAGTTGAGAATCAGAACATTCTTTAAATAACTATTTCTTAGATCCTCTGACTTATTCCTATCATAAGGATTTTTTTTTTTCTCATTGGTTTGGTTTGGCTGCATAAATTAATGGACTTTTGGTATGGCATGAACAACAATCACTGGTCATTTGGGAACCATGGAATAAAGTAGCATTGTAAAAACCATTACAGATCAACTGGAAATATGCAGCTTAGAAAACTTTCATCTACATCAGAAAAGTTGACACCCAGAACTATTTTTTGTGGAAAAATGCACCATAACATAAACGATTACACTGAGCAGATATAAGTCTGTGAACACTCATATTACAGTCATACATCTTTATAGACGGCACGTACAAAACAAACGACTCAGAGGAATAATAAAAAAAAGTCAAAGAAAAATCTCTTGAAAACTCTTATTTTTTTCTTTCTTCCAAGTAGAATGTTCCTTGCTTCTTGGCCTTTACTGGTTTTAGCTTTTTTAAATCTACATCAAATAATAGCACAGTTTAAAAATTGCAAAGTTCTGGCTTTACTCTGTCTTGCTGTCAATGCAGCACTTTATGCATCATTACGAATTTGCTGCTACAATCTCACCAAATCTTATAGTCTTCAATAATAAATAAATACTGATTTTATATTATTCCTGGACGTCTTAGTTTATATAGGTATGTAAGATAACAAAAGCAATAGTATTCTTCCTTAATGATGTTCTGAGGTGAGGGAAATAAAGTGGATAATATTTTCTCCTTTCTGTATATTTAATGATAATTTGTAGTATCATGATAATGAGACAATCCCTGCCGAAGCGTCATCTTTCTAAAGCATAAAGTAGGATTCATTTCTCCTTACTTTAGACATCTTAGACAAATTTCTAAGCTGTGTCCTGGCATCCTCAAGGTGAAAGAAAACCTTTTTGTAAACCGATGCTACCTGGTCTTTCTAACTTAGCAAGAATCTGAAGATGACACTGAGTTTTACTAACACTTGGGCCAGCAGAGATTTCTACCTTCAGTGGATGCTGGAGGGTATTCTTCAGAGTATTTTCTTTTCTGATCATCTCTTCTATCCTGCTTGAGAGGTATTATTTATTATTTAAAAGCTAACATCCCAAAGATATTCTGACAGTTAGTTATGTGCATAGGTTGAAAATAAGACACAATGTAACGTATTGTTAATGTGTAAGTGTAACCAAGGCTGTGGCATCCATCTATCTAGCACAGTGGCCTCCTGTACAGCATGGGACAGAATAAATAGCCTGGTTCCACTAACACACCACAGATAACACTTTTCAGACCAGAAGATAAATTACCCAGTAACAGTTTCCAAGCTCCTCTGAGAAAAATGATGCAGGTCACTGCTGGGCTGGACCATCTACTTCTGCTTTACCACATCATCATTTGTTGATCTTCAATCTCAAAGGCCAGAGGGAAGAATGAGCTTGTAAATCTTATACTGTTCACAGTGATAAGGAAGTCATTGTTTATTGATGTTACTGGCCCTTGATCTTTTTTATTGTGCTGTACCATGGTCTGATGCTTGACTGTGAAACACACAGGAAATTCATTCATGTTGTGTGCTACTGGAACTCAGTGATTATTTCTTCCCAGGAATGAAAAACTGAACATGGCATGCTAGCCAGAGAGACCCTGGGTCAAATCCTGACAAGAAAAACTACTGCATTTTCAAATAATGTGTTAATTATGCTTTTATGAAGCAAACAAATTATTTGGATTAATAGTGAGAACAGTGTTTTTCTTTTATTTATCATGCAGGAAAGAAATTTGCAGACTGGAGCTTGAAAAGTTTTCAAAGCTGCTTGAGTTTCGGTGTGCATTTTCATGCTGAATGAGTCAAAAAAAGTGAAAGAAACATATCTAATTCTTTCAGGTAGAAAGTGGGTGTACATAGATCTCCTATATTCCATTCAGTGCTATAAATTAGCACACTGAATAAGACTACGGGTTCCATGAGAGCCTCCAAGAAAAGCCAGGGCTGCTACAGTATTTTATTGTGACCCTAATCATGCACACTCTTATGAGAAACAGGATCCAAGGGGTTTTGGCACAGTGACCTCTTATTCTTGTACACAACTACAGTTAGATTAAAAGCCTTTAAAATATTATAAATTGAAGTGTTTCTACATATTTATATAAGTACACTTTCTGAGTGTATATAATTCATTCAGGAATTTAGAAACTGCTAAATGGCTCAGATTACGATTGTGAATGTAGACAATTGATTCTTCCCCAGCTTCTGGTATTCACTATCAAAGAAAAGTTTGTGTGAGTCACCCGAAAACATTATTGTTCCATACAATTTGACTTCTTCGTGGCATCACGTGAAAATCAGTTCTCAGCTGTACACATTAAGACTATTCATGCACTTGTATGAAGAATGTCTGCCAATTTAGGGCTTGATACAGAATATATGTTTCAGCAGTCTGTCACATCACACTGAAATTTGTCTGTCAGATCTTAGTATCGGAAAGAAGCCTGAACCAATGGAGGCTGGTGTTTAACTATTGTTTGGTGTTTAATTGCTTCTTTGGAGTTAGCTTTTTGATCCAATATTTTAAAAATTACTTATAGACTTAGAAGCTTTACTTTAAGCAAATGTCAAGTATTAAAATCTGAGAAAAAAAATCAGTTTTCTTACTGCGCACTAGTAATACGATACACAAATCACTTCTCGGTCACAGTTACAGCACAGTGAGTGATGAAATGACACTTTGAACTGTGCATTCCATTGAGTGAACAGGTTAGACTACTTATGCTATTAAAAGCTATCTCATCCAAGACTATTAGATTTGTGTTAACAGCAAGTAATAGTACTTCGTAAAAAAATGCCTCCAACAAAACAAGGTGGCTTCTGAATCATGCAAATCTGTCTTTGTTTTCAAGGAAAGTTTTATTACATGTTCCATTTGTGTTTCAGTAACAGAAATATCATCAGACTCCATACAAAACTAGTAGGTACTCCTATCATATATGCTGTTATGATAGGGTATTGTACAGAATGTGTTTTATAGTACTGCAATATAGTTAACAATAAAATAAACTAAAAAGACATAAAGAAAACAAACCAAACCAAACCCACAAACTTCAGGAAACTCAGAAATGGGAAGTAAGATCCCCTGGGAAAAAAATCAGTGAAGAAATTCCTTAAAGAAATTCTATTTAAAATGAGACTGTACTTATCAAGCACAGAATAAATATGGAACCTGTGTGAGACCAATTCTGTAAAATCATGAAGTCATTACTCCAGACACAAGAAGAGTATGTACAGAAAATGAGTACTACTCAAATCACTAAGGTGAGAAATGAAGTACAAAGTAATAACAGATCTACCAGGAACATGGAAAGACACACTGAGAAAAGTGATGGTACAAAATGTGAAACAATCAGCAAGGAACATGCAAGATAAACAAAGAAAAAGATCATTAAGTACATTAGTTGCAAGAGGAATAAAGGAAAAAGCTGGTCCACTATTCAACAAGGCAAAAAGCTATCGTCATGTCACTAACAAAAACCTAAACACTTAATGCATTTACTGTTTCAGTCTTCACTAAAAAGGTTATATGTAATCAGGAGAGATAAGGTAATTAACATAAACAGCAAGGCATCTAAGATAGAAAAGAAAAAAAGAAGCTGGTTAGAGCTTAAAAATATAAGTTAATTGGCTTTAATTCTTCCAGACATTATGAAATTCAGGGAGTATAGGGAATTTGATGAAGCAATTTCAGAAGCACTTGCAAAGCTCATGGATGATGAATGGGATTCTGAAATACTGGAAAAAAAAAATCAAACAAGTTACTCTTCTATCCTTAAAAAAACGAAAGCAAAAAGAGCTGGAAAACTATGTATCAGTCAGACTACTTTCCACTTCTAGAAAAATACTGGAATATATTAGCAAAAAAAAGAAAGACTGCAAGTTTCAGCAACAGGGATAATCACTAAGAGTCAAAACAATCTTTCAAAAACTATTTCTGTAACTGGAGGGGGGTGTGTGAGATAGAGTAAAACAAGATTTTACTTGTTTAGTAGACAAAAAAAGCTTTAGCGAAGTTTCTGATACTAACATAATGTTCTTATCAGCTGACTAAAAATGGTCTAAATTGCGTTACTCCTATATGCAGAACCAGTTGGAAAACTGTATTCAGAGAGATGTCAATGGTTTCCTCTTAACAAGAAATATACTAATTTGAGATTCCTGGGGATCTGCAATTGGCCTAATGTGTTTTCCTTAATGAGCAGTATGATAAAATGAAAGTTTTAAGAAATGTGAAATTATGAAATGTGAAGTTGTTGACAAGCTGGAGATAGCTGTAAATGTTCTTGCTGACTGAACTAAAATTCAACATGACCAGTGCATATTGGTTACATGTTCTGTAAAAACAGGAAGAATTTCCCCACAGTGAAGTGAAAAATACTACACTTGGGCAGAAGTGGTCAATGGCACAAATCCAGGTTCCAGAATAACTGCCTGCTGGAAAGGAAAACATCTAGGGGCTTTAGTGGATATCAATTTGAACATGAGTCTTCTATGCCATGTGGTAAAGACTAGGCTATTGGTGTACAAAAAAAAGAAAGCATAGCCTATAAAATATGTAAACAATCTTACTGCTGTAGCTAGCTTTAGGACACCTTTCCCTGGAGAATTATATATGATTCTTGTACCAGAATTCAAGAAAGAATAGAAGGCACAAACCCAAAAATCACGTGAAGTGATGATTTAAAATGACTTGTAATGAAACGTAATTTCATTCTGTAATGGAATGTGATCTCAAGAAGTTGCAAGGGATGTTTTTGTTCCTGCTGATTAAGTCTTAAGAAGTGTTACGAATTAAAAGAAAAGTAAAGCACAACCAAAGGATGAAACACTTCTCTGTCTGAAAGATACCAGTTCACAGGCTCCTATTAGAAGACTTGTGCTGGGTAGCAATGAAGCTTTTACTATTTTCATGTATAAGAATCTTAGTGAAATCAAGTAACACTTGATTAAAGAAATGAGAAAGAATTTTTGACTGTTAATGGTTGATGGTCCTCTGTCATTTATCATGTGAAAATAATTACGGTGCTAACTGGACCATGGGTCACCCAGATATTTTGCTATCTCTTCCTAATGGTTCTGTATTCCTTATCTGCTCCAAAATTACAGCTGAAAGAACCAAAACTGGGTATCATTCTTCCCAATGACTGCACCAATGGAGGAGACCAGCTGCTGTCAGCAATGTTTGGGGGTGCAGACATGGATACTGGTAGCACAAGGGTCATAAGGAGTTGAGCAGCCCTGCTGATGATTCTGGAGTGAGCAGTGAGAACAGGCAGGGTATGGATCTGGAGGAACAGGGCAACCCTGTAATGTATTAGAGGGCTCAAGAAGTGGGATAAGGTCTCAGGACAGAACATACTGGGGGACTTGGTGTGGATAAAGTTTGGGAGACTTTAGTCAGAGTTGGAGTCTCAGACAGGACGGAATTTGGGGTGGTCTGAGAGAGAGGGGATTAAGATGATTATGGGGCTTTAGTTTAGAGAAACCCAGGTTTTGGAGCTAGCAGGACAGGGAGACTTACATGAAACAGTGAACCTCTGCACTAAGAAGTCTTCAATGCTCTAGAGCAGCTGTGGTGTTAAGTCAATTCTGGGCAGAAGAATTTGGCATGTGAGAGGCTCTGGGGTCAGGAGAACAATGAGTTTCCAAAACTTCCTCCTCCCTCTAGCCATCTATTTACAGGACTTTGGTATGAAAAGGGATCAAAAACACACATAGCTCCTCCACAAGCTGGCATAAAACTACTATGCATACTTCTACCTCCCTTCCACATTCCTCCTTTTTTTTTCTTCTTTTTTTTTTCTTTTAATAAGGAATATGGTAGCTTTACCTCATACAGGACTCTGAATTTCAGTCTCAGAGGGATGCCTCAATTTCAAAAGCTTCTGTGCTGAAGTTCTAACTTACGAGTAATTATTTATTTTCCCTGTGTAAACATCAAGATGTGGGTTAGTTGTATAGCCTCTCTTTACAGAGTGAAATACCCTCCTTTGTGATTCCTCCCACTCTAAAATGTACAACTACTGTAGAATATATCAGTCATCACCTGCAGATGTCCATTTCTTTCCCCACCTATAAAAATTGTTATCTCAGCTGTAGAAACCTAAACTGAAAACATCTATAATTAGAGGACCTGATTCTCAGCTCTTTGCACTATTAAAACACTTTCAAGAATGTTATTCAGAACTATTCATGCACATCAGTAGTTAAGCTGTATGTCTAAAACACTGATAAAGTCATGCTAGAATTAAATAGGTATATTTTTGTGGCTGACATAAAAATTAAATATTGTTAGCATTCTTGTAGTCTGAGTACACAGTCAAGGATCACATTTTTTTTCTTAAGTTAAATGTATTATTATGTTCCTATTTGGATGTGAATTTAGTCTGGTTATTACGTATAACAAGTCGCTGCTAGGTCATGATTAAGCAGGGAGGCCAATCTTGCACAAACAAGCAACCGTCTTCAGACAATTCATACAATTCATATTACAAACGCTGATTTGTAAAACTTCACTACTCTTCTACGTCTTATTAATACAGTTCATTTTCACTCACGTGGCCAATAAATGAATCACTGCAAGACTTTAAGACTATGCATATCACCCAGAAAATCCAGTAAGTAGATCGTGCTTCAGAAGCTGTTCTATTTTGCATTCCAACAGCAGCTGTCAGTACTCCCTTGTGCATTTGTTATTGCAATCCTGGATTGAAATATCTCTCATTAACTAATAACATTATGTTGCTTGGTTTATTACTGTAATCTGGAAGTACTGCTCTGCTGTGCTTTGCAGAGTCAGCCAAGTATGCAAACAGTTAATCAATGGGTGGCTACCACCTAGTAAAGCTAGATGTCTATACTTGTACACCTGTTTCTCAGTCTTGTCAGAAAACGCCAAAGCACGTATCAGGACTGCTTATAAAAACCCACCACAATATTTAGCTACATCACTTTACTAGACATATTCTATTTATTACTTTGTACTTTATAAACCCAAGATAATATGACATCTCTCATCGGAAATTGCTGCTCTATACCAAGCATTTCAAAAGAGACATCTTGAATTAACAAATTGTATTTCTAGAACTTGTCTACAATAGAAAAATCATAAAGCATAGGTTCTGCTTTCAGATAGCATTTTAAATATCAGGTTTTTTTTCATATAAAGACCCTTTAAATATGTATTCTCCTTCCCTCATTTCTCTGTCATGCAGTCATGTTCTTGATGTCAAGATAAAACAAAAACAGTAACAGTAAACATAATCCAACAAATTCTTAAGAACATCATTACCTTACTTTTAAAATGTCTCAAGTACTTCAATTTTCTTAAGAAGGAATATTCAAAGCATGACAAAATTAGCTTTAAAATCCCTCAGCTGCTGAAAAAGTGGTATCTGTTCTCACCTCAAATATTTTCAGACTCACACATAATTCCTTTAATATAATATGCTTGAACATAACATCAGATACTGCTAGAAGCATCGATTATTACCAAAGATGCCAATAACAAAGTATTCACACTACTTCAGTTACTTCAAAATATTTCTTAGGTCTTCTGAAATGGGGAATAGGGTGATTACTGGGATGACAAAGGTAAAATTATCATGAACTGGAAAAAAAACCCTGCACAATTCCTAGAGAAATTATTCATGTACATAGGAAGAACGATTTGAATAGGGGTTTTTGTATAGGCTAGCTAGTCAGATTACAAACATATGTGGAGAGAGCTCTGTCCCTGAAGCCCATCAAGTCAATGGAATTCCTTCTGCTGACTTAAATGGACTTTGGTCCAGATGTTAAAACTTCTTTCATCTTCTGTATAAATTGAATATGTATTATGTACATATCACATTAAGTAATACTATCAGAAGACTAAATTTTCTTCCAAGAATACAATCCAAAATAATTATTAAAATGCAAAGTGTACACAATTTCATCCATTAATCTCATTTTTGTGGAAAAAAAATTACCGATATTATTATTTAATCTACTGGCATGTCCTTGAATGGCATTATGGCATTCTAGTCAGAAGTATGTCTTCACTATATGAGTTCTTTAGTGGAGGTTCTTTTACCCTTAAATTCCTGTATTACAGCTGATTTATCAATGTCATGCTTATTCATTTTCTTGCATGTCTGGCTGAAGAGCCAAGAGCAGCCTGATAGACAGTAAGTATGAGAAAATATACATTCACTTCCTTCTTTGCCAGCTGCAGCAAATGAAAGGCATTTACCAGTTGAAAAGTAATTTAGAATCTGGGCACATGAATATTGTGAAGAAATGTTTTATTATGTGAGTGTTTTAATGACGAGAAATTTCTATGGTTCTTAAAGATATGTTCACAAGGAAAGGCTTTTTTTAACATACTTGAAATGAAAATACATGATCAATTTAATTGAGAAGGTAAACGGTGGAGCATCTGATCTGGCTTTGACTGCTAGAAAATTGAATTAATTAAGAGTTCTATTTCCTATAATATAGTTTTGTTATTTTACTCCCCTTCCACTCAAAAAATAGCTTTGTAAGTGTAATTTCTACAACACAGCTTATAACACTTTATTAAATGAACTAAAACACCATCAATATGATGAACACCTGAACTTTTACAAAATGTAGTTAAGAAAGTGGGTTTGTGCATCTTAATTTTGATGTTCATATATTTTGAGTAGTGGTTTCAGTTTTAAAAAGTTTTGAAAAAGGCTGTTCTAGGAAAAAAGAAGATAAGAGGTGCAGACTAAAAATATATATTCAAGGATATCACCGAATTATTATTAATTTTTTTTTCTGAGAAATATCTTTGTAAATATGCTGGTTATATCAAATCTTTCACTTACATGTGATAAATATTGCCCTTGTGTGAAAGACTTCACTACGCATAATGTATTTTTCCTCCTGAGACAACCTATTAGTGTGCAGTGCTTTTGCTTTGAATAATTCCCCTTTACCTCTATTTAACAGATATAACTAACATTTCTTGTCCTTGGGTATTGACAGGGCAGAGGGATCCAGAAAGTGTTGCTGTTTGGCATTCTACATTATTTTGAATTTAAATATTTCTGGATTTCTCTCCCCATCTCAACCCATCATTCTTTCTTTGAAAAAAAACAGTGGGTTTTTTCTCTTGGTACCTGGTATCATGAACCAATGTATAATTCATACAACCTTGGCTCATACAGCAGAAGAGAATAAGCAATAGGTGTCCTACTCCCCTGCTTCTGAAGTGGGCAGCCTGATGACTGCAGGCTCAGGTTTGAAACACTGAGAAGATAGGTATAAAATTCAGTTGGTTAATCTGGCATCTCTTCAGCATCTGTATTATTCTACATTACTTACATTACATATTATTACTGTGCATAAACACTTCAGATCTCTACGCAGTTTATGTTCTGGTACCTTTAAAATCTGTAGCAACTAAATATTTTTAAGTGGCCACTAACTGTGGAGACATGATGAAAAATCTATTATCTTTCTGAGCACATTTTAGAACAATGTTAAAGATCAAAGTCACCTCTTTATCTCATCTCTTCATTAAATGTGAAATATATCACTTATGGTGCAATTAATCTAAGCAAAGGTAGACATCCGCAGTGTAGATGTGTATTTCAGGTACCAATTCTAGATTTTTTTACAGTGCCATCCAATGCTATTCCAATGGAGTAAGTCTGGAATATGCCTCATTTTTTCCATTGACTTTAAAAGGAGCAGGGACTACTATTATAAAAATAAAGGGTAAAATAGAGAAATTCTAGATTAAGATCATGAACATATTTTTTCCTATTGCTTACTGGAAGACAAACTTTCTTCTCAACACGGGGACACCTGCACTTCAGTGCCTCCACAATTTGGAAGCCTTTTAAAATACTTAATGATTAAATGTGCTACTGCACATTTACTGGATAAAATGTGGAGAAGCAAAAAAAACAATTTATGACAAAAAAAACATTCCAAATGTTCTGCTACAGTAGGTTATACGATTCTGCCAGATGTTTCTCTTTACACAAATTTTATTAGGCCACAAAGGGCAATTTCTTTTAATGAGAATATTTTTGGAGGATAATATTTGTTCTAGAAAGCAGTACTTCTCTAGCTTCACATTCTAATGAGAACAATTTCCTTTGATTCATTGGTGTTACCATTCTTTTGTTGACACAGTCAAAACAACAATCAGCTGCACACATGCTTCAAGAGTGAGAAAGCAGGAAAATGCTGATTAAGGTCCTGATCCTGAAAACTCTTGAGTAATATCATTAACTTAGTGGAGTTATTTGCATGATCTGATTGCATGATTAGGATCTTAAAAGTAACAAAATTAGTGTGTCATTCCAAGCACAGGATCATATTCTTTGCTTTGGCATGTGAATATACTTCTCAAGTCCACTTGGTAGATAACTTTTTATGAACAACTTAAAGTACCTCTACTGTTTAGGATGTGTCTTTAGTTGTTTGTTTTCTCAGGGTATATTATTGTTGCAGCCCTTTTTCTCCAGTGTATATTCACTGTGTATTTGTTTCTTAGGTATTACGTATTACTTAGCTAGTGCTTTGGATTTAGAATCTGAACTCCCTCTGATGATTGAGCTGGAACAAAATTCAAATACATACATACATACAAGTGCTCACTTTTGTCCACCTATATCTCCCTGAATTTATCTTCATTCTTTCAAGTTGCTAACAAAAAGCCTACAGCAAACTAAATTATATGCTGAAAAGTCAAAATTTAAAATAAGTTACTTTACTTAAGAAAATGAAATTATTTTCATTCTGCTTCAGCTTGCAGGATTTTTTACAACTTCTAATCACTTTGGCCACCATAGATTTTTTCATGAAAAAATTAAGTTAGTGTTAGGTCTGGAAAGGCTCAGATGTTTAAGCAAGTAAAAGAGAATCTTGTTTATCTTTCAATGCACAAAGAGGTCCCATGGTCCCTTGGTATGTTTTATGAAGTGCCTATCAGAAACAGGGATAACACAGAATTTAGACAACACATGTATTTATTATTAACTCAGAACTGTTCACTTCTTGAATTACAAGGGCAAATAAAATTGTTTTGTTTTCTACAGAGTAATCTCTACAGGTAAAGCTCAGTTATAAAATTATCCATTGAAAATAACATTATAATGGGATGAGATTCAACAAGGTCAAGTGCCGGGTCCTGCACTTGGGCCGCAACAACCCCATGCAATGCTACAGGCTTGGAGGAGTGTGGTTGGAGAGCTGTCTCACGGAGAGGGACCTGGGGGTTCTAATTGACAAGAGAATGAATATGAGCCAGCAGCGTGCCCAGGTGGCAAAGAAGGCCAATGGCATCCTGGCTTGTATTAGAAATGGTGTG
>JANHFX010017894.1:8409-18679 GCA_027560015.1 Chloroceryle amazona | reverse complement strand
CAAAGAGAGGTGAGAAAGTTTTGACTTTCCTCATAGAGCTTATGTGTCATGTAAGACATGACACATGTAAGAATAAGCAAAAATATATTGAGTTTAGATGAATGTTATCATCAGTGCAGCTCTATGTTTTGAGGTAATTAGAAAGGTTCTTGCTTAGATTCATCACCTTTGTCAATGCAGTGATCTTAAAAAGGAAACAAATACCATCAGTAATAGGTTACCTAATTCTGGATTTTTTTTTTCTACTGCATTTAACTAATTTACTTAACTCTAGGATTGACTTTAACACTACAACAAAACATTAATTTTAAACATTTTAGAGATTTGATTCCTCTGCCTACTGTCTTATATAGGATGAGAATGAACTGTACATTTCTTTGATGGTTTTGTCTATAGGCCTGAATTGCCCAACTGTTCTTTGTAAAATCTTTGTGCTGTATTTAATATTCTTAGCATCATTCTTATACAGATTATTTAATCTTAGCATCATTCTCATACAGATTTTAGAGTGCTAATGCACTTTGTGTCCATGGGGAGTTCATCCTATGAAGTATCTGTAAGAGAAGAAAACTACCTAAATACACACTGATATTCACTGATACTTCTTGGCATGCAGAATTGACAGATTCTGCAGGGACAGAATCAGCTACAGAGTCAGCAGTGCCCTGAAGCTGCTGTGCCTCTGGACTGGCATGAGGAGATGGGAGGATTCACTGTATCCTGTGTTCTATTGGTGGTTGGGGCTTCAAAGCCATATTTTGTCTTTTACTCTGTGAGCATTAAGGATGTATTTTTGATGACACTATTGTCTTATTTACAATGAGTTTTATCTTTCATTTTCTTCAAAGGCATGAGGTAATTTTAGTGGGAAGATACAGAAAGAATCACTAACAGAAACAATTTCATGTCCTACATGAGAAGAAGACAGCAAATAACATTTTCTAGTAAATAAGCAGACTGTTGACATAAGGAGCCACAAAAACACTGAAATATAGCTGTGTGGCAGAAGGACAGGATTGACCCTAAAAGTCTTCATAAAGAATGGCAACTGGAAAGGATTCAAACAGGTGTGAAGATAAGACAAAGAGGTAAAAAAAGAGTAATGATTAATAATAAATAATAGCACAAAATGAATTCTAGCCAAGATATTTATGTAGATGTACAAAAGATGAAATTATGAATGTAAACAAGAGATGACAGTACATATATAGGTAGGAACCTTACATTACTAGTACATCTGTACAGCTTGAATTAGCCATGTTTTTGCACTTTTCCCTGATGAAACAAAAGGTTGGTACGGCTTTTCCAGAGATTTAAAGAATCATTTTATTTCTCTAGAAAGGCAAGTCAAATAAGAGCACCTCAAAATAAAATGATTCTAAAGATTTGAATCACTTAGAATTTGATTTAGGCTGCTTTACTCCTGTGACTCCAACCTATTGTTCTTTCCACTCCTCCTTCTAGCCCCACCAGGGCAGAGGGTTTGCTCTTACTGCAGGGTGGGCCCATGACAGACTCGGGGGACTGAGCACCACAGCTGAGCTCAATGAATTTGCAAATGCATGTAGCTGCAGCCTCTACAGTTACATTCCATGGCATAGTCCAGGGACCTGGACTTCGCTCAATAAAAAAAACCCAGACAGATACCAAAGTTTCAGAATTATCTCAAAATCTTAATGGCATTTATCCAAGTTGCAAATGCATGCCTATAGGAAAACAAAGACACTGATGGACTATTACCCATCAGGAAAGAAACCTTGGAATCTTTGCGAGTAATTTGTCAACAGTGTCAAGTAATTTCTTGTCAATTGTCAAAAATGAGATATTAAGAATTATTGTGAAAGAGAATAAGAAGAAAACAACTAATACCATCTTTCACAGCATAAATTATTAGGTACAAAGTATTACAAATAATTAATACTGTACACTAATCATCACCTATCCAAAAGAAAATAGGAGGAAAAGGTAGAGAGGGAGTCAGTAATGAGTAAGTATGGACTAGCTCCTCTACAGTAATTGAACAAACCAGAGCTCTTCAATATGGAAATGAGAAATGAGAGGAGGTTAGGAATGAAAAAAAGAATGAGAAAATAATGAGGAAGATGAACAGGGAATGAGTGAGGTACACCATGGCACATAATGAAGGAAACAGAAGCAAGTGCTTTTCGTGCAGTCCATAATTATATCTCATTGTTACAGGATGCTGTGAAGACAAAAAGTAAAAATGAGTTGGAAAAGTAATTAGACAAATCAGGGAGAATACACCCAATGGTGGAAATCTCTGGATGCTGCCTTTGGCTCATTTGCTAGGTGGTGTAAGGCTACCGTATGGGAAGGACCTGCTAATAATTTTCCTTCTCATATTCTTTTTCCAAGCACAGAGAAACACAAGGGTACAAGGCTCAAGGTAATTTTGACTCTTTAGGACTGTTTGGACATTATTTATCAGAGTATTTTTTGTAGCATTTACAAATAAACTTTAATTTCAGTTCCAGCACTAGTTTACTGGCAATTTGCAGTTGATGACAAGTTAACAGCAAAAGAGGGATAATATTTTGTAACACTAATATCTAAAATGTTATCAGCAACTGAAAACTCATTCTTTTCCCCCTTCATATTTCTATAAACAAAACTGTAAAATTTTACCGTCAGCACTTCACTTACCTATTAAAAATAAAACCCCAATCGAGTTAACTGTTAATTATTTTCATAGTCACAGTATATTCCTCAGTTGTTAAATGCAAATAGCCTACCACAATCTACAGCAGTCAGCTACATTACAGTCTAGCTATTTATACCTGGTTTAAGAATATTTTGTTGTATATACTTTTGCCTTAACCATAAATATTCTGAATTTCCTCATTTTTGCAGTTTCAAAAAGTGAAAATCTACCCTATTTCAGGAGACAGGACTGGGCAGCCATGCAGGTTCCCCTGCAGTAAAACACCAATGCATGCCGTAATGGGATGTAAAGGACAACTTGGTAATAAGCCTGACCTGATTGAAGGTACTAAAATCAACATTTTCAAAGTAAGACTTTTTTCTAATGACAGTCACAAACTATTACTGGAAAATCTCATGGTTAATCACAATGATGTGAATTTTCCTACTACCCCTGGTTATTAGACAAAAGTCTTTGCTTAGTCAAGGAATTCCATGCTCAGTAGAAAATCTGAAGAACAAAGGAACTAAAAAAAACCAGCCCAATGCAATTCAAAAGATGCAAAAAATTGCTTAGGGATTCTGCAATATTACAAGAATGTCTTTGCTGATCTACATGAAACATGACAGGTATAATCCAAGCTTCAACAGGAAGATTAATAAAAATCCTACCACAAAGACATGCAAAACACCAAACTATGCTGCTATTAAAACATCACTTTTTAATATGCATGCAACTTTTCAAGATAAATCAATGACTTGATATCACTAAGGGGAACCTCTACTGCATTTCATACTATATTGCATCATTCATTAAGTATATGAGGTGTGAAATGGAATAATATCATATATGTCTTCTATTGGGGGGGACTCATGAGTGTGGGGTGCCTGCGGTATAAGTGTGTGAGTGCTTCATGTTTGTTGTATGTACTCAGATGGGCCAGACAGTGAGTCAGGGACCCCTCAGGCAGGGAAGAGGGTCTGGATGGGCAGAGGGACAATGCCAGTACTCCAGAGGTCCATAAACATGCAAGTGCTTGTGAACCTATGAAGTGTTGTGTGTGTGCTACACTAGTCATCATCTGTGGTGGCCTGTGTGACCAGCCACATCAGTGTCCTCTGTGTGTGCATGTGACCCAGCATGCATGTGTCCCTGGGATACATGCTCTCGTTCACGACTGGTTGAACCTGCAAACCTAAGAACCCCTAGCAGCCCTAACACACACTTTAGTGATTCAGATGACTCATCAATCTTCCTTTTGACACTGGAGACAAAGGCAGAAATGCAACGATCACTGTGCCAAAGGAAAGCAAGAAAAAGGAAATCTGACTTTATCAAAAGGGCACTAAGCTGAAAGAGAGGAAAATGAAACCTTGTTTTACTTCCTATCCAAATATTCACATAAAATGCTCAGGCCCTCTACAGATAGAAACTAATGTCTGTCTCTGGTTTCATGACTTCTTTAGACTGCTTGACATAGAATGATTTTTCAGATCAACAACCAAGTAATTTTTTTTTCCATCAGAGTGGAATGAAATAAAGTTAGCAGCAATCCATATGTAGAAAGTTCTTTCTCCTATAATAATAGTATAAATTTTGAATTTTGCAATTCTCATTTTCAGTGTAAGTTTATTGTACATTACCTTAATGATTGGTAATGAAGAAGTTAAAAGAATTTAGTAAACAAAAACCATTTAAGTTCAAAGTTACAACACATACAAAGGAGGTAAACCACAGAATTATCTTTTTAGCATAAATGAGATAGATGAAATCATACATATGTAATGTTTCTAGTTCAGGTAAATATATATGAAGATCAGCATCTTAACCTCCAGATTTGCAAAAATATCAAAAGCAAAACCATGTAAAATAGTGCCTAACGACATTTTTAAATCACCTTCTGTTTCACCTTGTGAAAGGGCTGTGAATTGTTGCAAGTTAAATAAGGAGGGTCAGCTTCATCTTAGAATTAAAAATTTAAATCTGAAAATATAAAATCAATCTTTACAATCTTTAATGATGCTATTTGCTATCTCCCCAAATAGTCAATGCTTTAGAAATAAAAACAAGCTGCTTTTTTTTTTTTTTTTCATTTCAGCCTCAGGAAATCAATCTCTGAAGCTATACCACTTATCATCTTGGAAATCCTGAAAGGAACTCTATGTGTTTGATATAACTGTGAAAATATGTCATGTTTGATAATACAGTAATTTTTTTATTTGGTTCACTGTGCTTAAGATGGTGAGTTGAATGGAGCCAAATAAAGTAACAGAAAAAATATGAGAAAAACTGAGTAAGACTCACCATCATAGAACAGTGCAGGTTTGAAGGGATCTCAAAAGATCCTTTGGTTCAACTTTTTGTGGAAAAGGGAGCCTAGGATGAGATTATGTAGCATCCTGTCCAATAGCATCTTGAAAACCTCCAATGATGGGGACTCCATCATGCCCCTGGAGAGGTTGTTCCAGTGACTGATTGTTCTCACTGTAAAAAATCTTTCCTAGATTGAGATGAAACCTTCCCTGATGCAACTTGAAGCCATTGCCTCTTGTCTCCTCCATGTGGCTCCTTGTAAAGAGAAAGCCTCTGTCCTCGTAGCCACTCTTTAAATACTGCCAAACTGGACTTCAGCTGGTGTTAAAAGCACACCCATTTGACTGACAGTAGTTAAAAATATGGTCTTTTTATATTGTTTTTCATGTACAATTTCACTTAAAAATTACCCCAGACAAAGCAGACTCGTTAACCACATTTTCAGTCATTACAGACAGCAGAATCACAGGTTGAAGACCACCAACAATCCAAGCTGCACCTGGAAACCTCCTGCAACACTGTTCAGGTGCATTAGCTTTATAGCCTTTCTTGCTTTCATTAACTCTTACATTAGTCTGCTAAGGTCCTAGAGTTGGTAAGATTAAGGTTCCAACTCAACTGAACATTTAAATCCAGCCTCAGAATGGATTTAAGCACACACTTAAATGCTTTGTGTGTCATGCCATGATCTTTGCAAACCTGAAGTTCCATATCATTTTTATATTACAAGCTCTTCTAAACATTTCTGAAGTCATATAAGAACACATGTACTTTGTTACTATCTTTGGTTGGTTAGTTGGTTAGCTGTCAAAATCAAGGAGATATAATGAAGAGTTTTAACTGCGTCAGACTCTACAGAGCTCTACCAGGAAAGGGTCCAAGTGTGCAACTCTCATTTCACAACAGAAGGCTCTCTCCTTTCAGAGATCAAAAATTTGCAGGACCGACCCTAAAAATTTCCCAGGTATAATCACAAATCCAAAGTATCATTGGTGGCCTCTTCTGAGTTTTGTTTGGGTTTTATTTTGTTACAATTACTCAATATAAAGAAACACTTAAAAGTCACAAAAATGCTCCCAAACTAGCAACAAATGTCGCTCATCTCCATTTTCCTCACTAAAGCAGAAGCTAAATGTGCTATTTTGCCTCTTCCTCAAATGATTAGCTGTTACATTAAATAGAAATCTTAATGAAAAACATGATACAGATGTGACTAAAAGACCTAAGTGAGGAATAAATGGAAAGTCCAAAGTTCTTGTACTTTTTAACTGATACAACTTACTGGTTTTTACAGTATTTCAGATGTCTACATTCTCCTTCTCCATCACATTAATCAGATATTTCCCAAACAAATATATTACACCTGGGATATGCAATTCCTCAGGATTCATTCCACACAACTTCCTACTGCAATTGAGAACCACTACACCAGTGGTATTCTATTTTGTGGAAACAGAGTTTCCAGGTGAACCCAATACTGATTGGGTCTGTCCCTTGCCTTTGGTCTCTCTGGGAAACTGAAGATCTCTACCTGCAGTGCAGAGATGCCACTGCTAACCCTTTTCTTCTGTTTTCCTCCCTCCATTTACTGCCAAGATTAGCACGAGGTGATACTCGACCTTCTAAGGATATAAGGAATGAAAAGACAATGTTAGTTACCTTAATTCTCATGAAGTAAAGTTTGTTTTCTTACATTATAGGAGGTTAGGGAAAGGTATAGATACCTTTTGCATAGAATATAACATTTCCTTTATGATTAGTTTTTGCGATATAAAGCACTTCTTCTGCTCCATAATTTTACAATTGGAGTGTTCCGTATAGACAGGATAGAACTAGGTTTGTATCTTTGCTCTTTGAATGCCCATACTTCATCAGCTTTTTTATGAGGATCTTATGGGAGATGGTGTCAAAGGCATAGCTGAAATCCAGGTAGATAATACCCACTGTTCTCCCCTTAATGTGCCTCAAAATGGTTTCCAGGCCTACTTGTTCCATCACCTTCCCAAGGACAGAAGTGAGACTGATCAGCTCATATATCTCTGCATCCTCCTTCTTGTCCTTTTTGAGGATAGGAATGTTATTTATTGTTTTTTTTTTTCTTTTCCTCCAGCACCTCTCCCAATGTCCATTACCACTCCAATAATCAAAGTGGCCTCAAAATTATGTCATCTCCTTGCACTCATGGATGCAGCCTACCAGGGCTCATGGACTTGTGTATGTCCAGTTTGTTAAGTATTCTTTAAGCTGATCTGCTCTTCCACCAAGAGTAAGTCTTTCTAGATCCAGACTTCCCACCTGGTCTCTGCCTCAGATTCCTGAAGGCTGGTCTTAATAGTAAAGACTGAGAGGATCAAAGAATTGGAGCACCTCTCCTATGAAGACAGGCTGAGAGAATTGGGGTTGTTTAGCTTCAAGAAGAGAAGGCTCCAGGGAGACTTTATAGAAGCCTTAGAGTACCTAAAGAGGGCCTACAAGAAATCTGGAGAGGCACTTTTTATAAGGGCATGTAGCAATAAGACAAGGGGCAAAAATTTGAGCTAATAAGTGATTTTCAGCCAAGATCGGAAAGCACCTTACCAATCAGAATGTTGGAAAGGAGAGAGACTGAACTGCTAGCTGGGATTTAGGAACACTGCAGGTGCTCAAGTCTCAGATAATGTTCAGGCAGGCTCAAATCAATGTGAATATTGGGGAGCGTTATATTTCAGACTCCTACTAGCAAATATTATTAAAAAAAAATATCAGAAAATTCTGCTATTGAGCTTTCTGTAGTGTAACAGATTAATCTGTGTATTTAAATAAACTTTCAGCACTTATACCCAAACCCAAGTATGTGCATGCGTGGAAGCAGAATTTAGGCTTTGCAGGACTGTTTTGAGTCCTTCCATTGTATACATCATCCAGTTTCAGATGAGGGAATGGGATATCAAGATATTTCAGAACTGTTGTCACTGAATCCATATTGTATAAGGAATTAAATTGTACATGATAGGAGTAGAAAACTGATACACATCCCTTACTGAGTCATGGATAAGCTCCTGAGCATAATACTGCTAAGGTTTTGTGAGTTAACGTGTCTATAAAAATGAAAGATGTAAGGATATGGTGCACCTATCAGTGTATAAATATCATTAATGAATATAGAGCAAAACCAATGCCAAAGTAAAAAAAAAAATCTTGAAAAGGGAGAAGACCCTAAATGCTGGTATGATGAGAACTACAGTAACTTATTTTTGATAGGAAAAGCATGATTTTAATTTGGAGAAGAGGAGACTCAAGTGGGACTTCAACACTTTCTACAGCTACCTGAAAGAAAGTTGCAAAGGTCAACTCCCTGACCAGGAAGTGAGCTTCAAAAGTGAATTTGCCTTCAGAGTATATTCCATTTCAAGACATTCTTTATAGCACTTGCATACAGACAATGGTAGAGCACTAAGTAGAAAACACATCTGAATACAGTTGTAAAAGGGAAGAAAGTTTCATTCTCTTAATTTTTTTTGTGTAGTTTGTGGCTACCTCATTTCCTTATATGAACTAGCTTGAATCTAGCACGCAGCAGACTAAATTAACAGGCCTGGTTAAGCTTTCAGCTCCTCTTATGACATTCCAGGTCAATGGAACCAGAGAAAAGGCCCACACAAGGTTATGAAAACACAGTAATGTATGTGAGGGAGTGACAGGTACACATACTATGGATAGACATGCATGTTCTTACATAAGTCTTGTTCCTTATTGTTTTTTTGAAAAGATGAATTTCCATCATTTTGTGCATTATTCATTAATGAAGTACTTACCTTTCACAAAAGAAAGGCATGTGACATGACAAGGAAGCACTGCTGTCACATCATTTAAAAACTGTAGTGTCTGCCTTACCCACCAAGAACTACTCTTACAGTGACACCAGACAGTAAAACGTGTTGCATGATATTTATGTAATAAGCAGCAGGCAGCAAAATATATATATAGCCCATTGACAGAAACAGTACTAGGAAGATACTTTGAAACAAAACTTTTCTAATGTTTTCAATTAAAAAATACACCAGCTTTTAAAAGGAAGGTTGAATTAATATCAAAAGCCAGATATAAATATCTGCAGAAATATCTGCATGTATTTTATTAATTTATGATTAGAAAAAGCTGTTTACCTCCCACATATGAAGACACTTCTTATATATTTCACAACTAGGCCACAAGGCTTGGCATCCACAGAGGACAGAATAATTTTCTGAATAACTTTGCAAATTTCCAGAAATATTGATGCAGAGATGAACTCATTTTTCAGTATAACTCACACTACAACAAAAACACATCTCAACTTGGATGTAAAAAGGATTTTCTATTTCAAAGTATTATATCAGTAGAAAAGTATCTGAGGAGCATAAAATATGTACATGTGTATACACATAACTGTATGTGTTAATACAGAATACATTGAATTACTGAACCCAGTAAAACTGTTCTTCAAATACGTGTATGTCTGTGGTGCACGGGCTACTCCGCAGAGATGATGTTATCTGGGAGGCAGTGGTATCAGTCTTTACATTTACGGGCAAACTGAATAACCTCAAGAGCATCTCCAGCTCTCCAAGGACACATATTGTGGCTGTGTCCTAGGTGCAGGCTGTGATAAGATTTTGGTTGTCCTAACTGCCATTACCTGATTACCATTGGAAGAAAGCACTAATATGCAGACAGAAAAGAAGCCACAGACAGGCACATCTATTCAGATACTGACTGTGTCTTCACAGCCCTACAAAAGTTTCATTACTACCCTGAACAAACTTAGAACTATCTCTTCATTTTTCTCTATTTACGAATTTCTGGCAAACATGACTGGAGAAATGAACATTTTTAAATAAACAGAAACATTACTTCATTTTGGATGATGAAGAGTCCTGAAATTACCAATTGGAACAAATGCAGAAAATTCATCTTCCGTGTTCCCATATGCTTAAAAGTTTATTAATACACTATGCTGTTGATCCCCTTTAAAGAACTAACCTCTAGTTATTCAGACAAGAAGACAAGAATAGTTATTCTTGTCTAGTTATTCTCTCCAATTTAAAATGATGCTCCTACAGTCCTTATTATCTGTAGTAGTATCTCTCTGCCTGTAATACCTCTCTGCCTCAACCGCCCATTGTAGTTTCAAGATTTTATTCTAGACCATTATATTTTTATCTTTTTTTTTTCAGTTTTGAAAACAGATTTTAAGACTAATTTTCTGTAAAATATAAATAATTATATACTTTTCCTTTGTAGAATGATATAGGAAATTGAAATGTGAAAGTCTTC
>JANHFX010017893.1:16387-32835 GCA_027560015.1 Chloroceryle amazona | reverse complement strand
GCAGGGGGGTGGTGCATTTCTTTTCTGTGTGTCAGCCGTTTGGGCAGGACAAGAAGCTCACTGCTTAGTGACATTGTGCCAGAGAGGAGACCATGTTATATAGAGCTCCAGAAATTCTATTAACCCCTCCCAAGTGTTCTTCGAGTCCTGCACTCTGCTGCATAGCAGGAACAGGCCTTAGGCATGGGCTTTGGATATGTGTTCAGAAAGGCTTCAGAGTGGGCTGGGGAGCAGGGTCTGAATTAGGCTTTGAAGGCAGGAGGGAAGCAGAGCCTTGTTTCTGGAGAACTCGGAACTCTAACTGAAGTCAGTTCAGAGCATCCTGGTGTGAGCTGGAGTTTTTATTTAGACCATGGTTGGACACCTGGGAGCTGTGCTATTTATGCTTCCAAGGTACCCTTTGCCTTCATGGTGTCACCTGTTTCTGCCCTGGTATCACCACTACAATTTTACTGGTATCAGTGTTCTTGTGGCTATGTTGGGAACTAGGCTGGGGAACAGATTCAACTGGAAAAAGAACCTAGTAGAAGGAGGGGGATGGTGTGATTTATTTATTTATTTGGGTTGGGTTTTGATGGTTTTTTGTTTTCTTGTTTTTACTGGACAGATTGGTTTCCTGATCTGATTTACTGCATTACTGCTTAAACAGCTATGCTCAAGGAATAGGAGTAGGGAAGAGGTTGCTTTTGGTGGTGCTGCTGCTGTTGTATGGTAGCTTGTGCTTGTAGGCAAGTGTTGCTGAGGTTTGGTTGATGGGTGACTGCTGGCATCCTTTGTGATGAACTTTTCTCCTAGGCTGATAGCGTTAACTAATGTTCTTGAGTTGTACTTAGCTGGTTATATCCATTTCAAGTGCACTGTATTTTTTAGAGAATTATTTATGTTTCCTAGGTGTAAATGCATCTGTCATATTTTTGGTTTACAGGTCATGTGAGCTATGTGGCTGACTAAGTTAAGAACTTATAAGGGAAATAAGTTCTTTCAAACCAGGAACGATGTTGATTGGTTTGGGTAACCTATAAAAGCTTTCTTTTGCCCAGTTTGAAAGACTTTTTTTTTTTTTTTTTTTTTTTTTTTTCTTTTTTTTTTTTTTTGATTTTGTTTTTTTTCCTTCTTCCAAACTTGTAACCTAGTAGTGAGTGGGATCTAGAGTAAGAGAGAATTCATAACCCTCAAATGCCAAATTTAAGTGTTGTTTTAGACAAATGACCTTTTTGCTTGACTCCACCTAATGCTAATTAATGGTATACAAAAAAATGTTTAAAAAAATGCATTTCACACGACAGGGTTTCATCTCTGCTGAGAGTCAATGACTTAATGCTTGTTTTATCTTTTAACAGGAAATCAGAACTGAAGTTCATCTTTTGAGTATTGTTATTTTATTGTTTGACTATTCAGGTTGCTTTCCTTAAACAGACAAAATTCAGATACAATCACACAGGAACACAGTTCTTCGAGATTAGAAAAACCAGACCTCTAAGTGGGTAAGTGTTTCTGGAAGTGGTCAGTGCCCTTGTCCCATGTCACTCCTGCTGATGGCTTTGGACCCTTGAGCACTGTAGCACCATGGCATGGGAGGGCTGTCTCCTCCGTGCCATGGCTCCTCTGGCAAGGCCAAAACTGTGTATGTTGCCGCCTTTGCAAGGAGGGTCCTGGCTTGCTGCCACGGACCCATCAAGAGTCAGTGAGTGGAAGGGCTGCTCTTGTTCAGCAGCTGCTTCAGGCCAAAGCTGAATGCAGAGGACTGGAAAAACTCTCACTTCTTGCTTGTTGGTATTGGATTGGGAGGGTTGGGATGTTTTTATGGAAAGTATGTAAGTCCTGATATTCTGGTTTCACTGTACTACCCTTTGCTGATGGTAGGAAGAGATCAGCTGCGCAAAACACTGTAGGAACTTTGTTTTCTCAGGCACAGTTCTTTTTTCCTGGAGGATCACAACAGACCATTTAAGTTGTGGCCATGCTTCTCTCATTGCCACTCATCTTGACATTCTTTCATGGTGGACTCATGCTAACTGTAGATGAGTTGTGCAATATAAGCATGAATATGTGCACAGGGATCCTGGCAATAGAGAGCTGGGATCCTTTGCATGTAAGAACTGCATCGTGCTTAGGACAACTCTTTGACAGGACTCGGTAAATTGGCAGGTTAGGGTGGGAAATGGTGTTAACAATATTATACTTTTATTTGAGGGTGAAATTTAGATAAGTAGAATATAATTCCTCTTGTAGATTGGCCTGTTTCTAGCTCTCCCCATCCATCTGTCATTAATGTAATGATCTGTGACCTTAAATTCCAGTTTCCGTCCTAGCTCTGTACTTCAGGTTTTCATCTTGCTGACAGCAATATTTACCACTTCCTTTCTCTATTTAATGTTCATTGCACCAGTGGAACTAGTTTAGAAGAACCTCGTACCTTGAATGATAGATGGGCTTATAGAAGCTTAAACCAATTTTAAGGCTGATCCCTCATTTTTAAGTTTGTCCCATTACTATTTTTCCAAGAAAGCGAAGCATGAGAACAAACTGTGCTCAGCACTCACTACTTGAATGGTCGGTGTCCTCCTGGGCTGGATGAAAGCCTGGCTTACAAGTATGGTGCGTTTTCCTGGAAGGGAACTAATGTATGGGTCACAGCTGGAGATGTACCCATGGCTTTGAATCCTCTCCTAAGTGGTGCCATTTCCTCTATTTACTTACCTTAGTGTTTGCCTGGGGACTCATGTCTGACTTCTCTCCTTTTCCTGTTGCTGTTAGGATTTCTGTGAGTGACTTAGAATGTTGTGGTAGGACTCTTGCAAAGTTGAGGAGAGGACCCCTGGAAATTGTCCCACCCATTGGGGCATCTGCTGCCAGCTTGCCAGGCACAGTTGCCTGTACCTGGTATATACTGGTCTTGCACAGTGTTAAGTCCTAATACCTGTCGTTCTTTGCTCCTTGACATGATGTATGGGAGCACTAGGAGTAGTGGAGCTGTCAGGAGAATGCTCGGCTGCCCAGATCCTGTTGTATTTCAGTGGGGCTCAAATGCTTTTCCTGTCTTGGCCTCTCCAACTTTGAGAAGGGAAATAATGTGTTAATTGCCCTGTAATGTTGAGTGAGGTATCCCTGAAGGCTTTCCTTCATCTGGGGTATGTGGCTGCGCATACCAGCTGAGGATATCCTCTCTTGCAGTTGTCCTTGGCGATCTATTTTCCTGCTGCCAGTCCAGTTTTCATCAGAGCTTAAAAATCTCCCACACCTGCAAGTTTTCTCCTGGGAGGTGTGTTCCACTTTGCAAGAAATCTGCTTCCAGCATGGTGACAACAGGTGTCTTGTGCTGAGGCAACAAGTGCTGCTCTGAGCAAGTTTCTCTGGTGTGAAGGGCCTTGCTTGTTGCAAGACAAAGCTTGTATTTTCAAGTTGACTGAGCAAGATGCTGAGTGCCTCCAGTCGCCTCTTGAAGGTTGAGGCTGTTCCCAGGGCTGTGATTTATTGATATTAAACCTATCGCTTATTTCATAATATGAGGGCTCAAAAGCTAATGAAAGTATTATGAGGTCTTTGGCAGCCTCTCTTCAAGCCAGCAGTGGCTGGACACAAAGAAGCTGAGCACTAGATGGAAATTGAATATTCATAAATCCATGTGAAAATGTCCTAAAGCAGCTGAGGCATATTAATGAGTTTTTCTATTATGGAGGAAGGAGTAGATATTTTAGAGATTTACTGTCACCATCAGTGTGATGCATGAGAAAATAAAAATGCATGGCAGCACTCAGGAAAAGAATAAGTTATCTATAGGATTTCCTAACATAAAGTATACAGGCTTGCTATAATTCACTATTTACAACCTCTCTTAAGAAAAAGTCACTGTTAACTATCCACTTCTAGACTGCCAGACGCCCTGTGGATTTGTCTAGACTACAGATAACACTTTTGAAAATGTTAGATTTCTGTTGGTGTAGCTGTGTGAGTTGTGATCCTGCAAACTGTGTGTGGCGTTCCTGTTGAACGGGTGAACTGTACCTGAAAATGTATCTGTGTCTAATCTTGCCTGAGTTTGCTGTATTTGCCCCAAATCTGAATTTACGGTTGTAGCTTCATCCAACATAGGAGTGCTTTGCTGATAGAGTATATAGGTATCCTGACCCTGGACAGTGTCCTTCCCTTATGCTTCATGACATACCATTTGTACTGCACAGGTAAAGGCCACCCTGTGGAGTTCAGCTCTGCTGATCCATGGTACGTGTATGTGTGTGTATGATACGAGTGTTTTAGACACCAATAAGGCCGATTTTCTTTTTTCCATACAGGATTATGCCAGCAAAACCTATATTACAGCTTTTGTTGGTATAAAAAAAATCTGATAAATACTGGTACTTTTAACCAAAACAGCCATTCCTTAAAACTTCCAAGCTTAGAAGGAAAATGCATTTCTGGATATCCAGTAGTAGCTGTAACTAAGAATTCAATGCCAACAAGCTTTTATTACTGGCTTTACAGGGACAAATTTAAGCCCTCTGCAAGCTTCTGTTCTAGAATGCAGGGTTGAGCCACAATGAGGAACAAATATTTGTCCTCCCCATGTATCTAGGGAGGGTGTAGGTAGGTGCTGTATTGTGCTGTTCCCACCAGTAACATGCTAGGTGATCAATGGGTTCTATGACTGAAGGAAAAACTGATGTATGGGTAGGATCTGGGGAGTTTTGAGAAAGTACATCTCAGAAGCTGCTCTGTGAAGATGGAGAGACATTCAGTGACTGCAGATTTAATGGGTAATCAATTGCAATAAAAGAGTGTGATAGAAGCAGTCACGTGGGAACAATGCAACCAAATATCAGTAAGGGGGGAGGATGGAAAATAATACTGTTTCAACACACCAAGTTATTAGGCAACCCTGATGGGGTTGTAAGGAAAAATGGGCTCATACCATTTCCAGAAAATAGACTGCAGAAAGCATTTGAACATCTGCTGCTTTCTGACACAAAGGGAGAACATTACAGATATGGTGCTATGTTCAGCATGTGGTAGAAGTGTTTTTGCCGTTGAAATAAACTAGTTTTGAGAAGATTCAGGAGAGCAGTAGCTGCTCTGCTTGTTTATCTCCTTTCACTCCTTTTGGTGCCTTTCACTTCTTTCTTGGCTTCAATGGGAAGACTAAAACTGCCAGGAAACCTTAGAAAAATTTTGGAGTGAGAGATTTTATGGCAAACGTGCCAGAGGCTATCACTACAGACCTCAGTAAAATGTGTATTAGTCTTCCTGGTGAAGGTAATGGGCACCCTTACCTCCTAAGTATAGTCATCTCTGAAGTGACTCCAGTGTGGTGGGTGCCAGCTAGTGAGATCCTTCAGTTTTGGGCATGCTAAAAGGTTTGTAGCTTTTTCTAACCTGTATATGAAATTGGATGCCCTAGTGAAAAATCTGGGAGCAAAAGGACTTAATGGGTTCCAAAAGATACCTGCAGATACTGCCATTTTAAACACGAAACATCCTGAAGAGGCCAACCCAACACTATGGGCTCTCTGTTACTGCAGAAAGCAAGGGTGATAATCCAGGGTGTGCTCCTGAAAACACTGAAAGAAAGTTGAGTCGATTAACAAAGAAATAACACCATCTGCCAAGGGCTAGATCTGGAGGGAGGAGTGTGCAGCCTGTTCCTGTTGGCTACATTTGTTAGAGGCAGAAGCATTTCACTGTGACCTGGAATAGAGATCTGCCTTGCAGACTTTAGATATCAGTGTAAATGCTGCAAAGAATCAAGCTGCATGATATTTATTTTTGACTGTAGCAGTTTCCCTTGAGTTACTAGAAGAGATGGGCTGCTCTGTGCTCATGGCGTCTGTGCTGGGGGCAGCTTTGGGCTAGTGAGGTTGTAAAGTACTCTGTTAGCCATGTACATGGAATCTTTTCAGATAACTGGAAAGATTTAAAGAAAATATTTGCTCAGACAGGGAATCGAAATACTTCATGCTGATTTTTTTAATTCTTTTTTGTCTTCCTTTAATCTTCATTCACAAGTTTAACTGTGCAGACTTTCTGGTCATCCAAAACAGCATAGTAAGAATTTAGGAATGAAAGAAAATAGGGAAAGGACAAGTGAAAGAGCACTTGTAATGAGTTATTTTCAAATGAGCTGGATGCTCTGCCATTTGTCCTAGATCACTTGGAGAACAGGCAAGCAACCTCCAAACCATTAATACCTTTGTTAGAGAGTGTGGGGAGGATGGATGCTCTTGTTGGAAACTGGGGAAGGCAAAGGTACCAGCCTTAAAAACAATAAGAGAAAGAGAAAAGATAAATCTAGGAACTTTTTATCTGCAGTTTCAGGGTAAGTAACAGGCAATGTGAATTTAGTTTGGCACAGTTTGTTTCTGACAGTTCCCTTATGTGAGAGTGCAAGAGCTTTTGTCAATCAAGGATAAGCTGTGGATATCATAATGCTTTGCTTCAGGATGGCTTTTGATGGCCTCCAGGTAAGTCAGGGATGTCAAGTCTAAATAAAATCATTTAACATAAGGAATTGATTGGCCTGGTGAAAAGTAATGCTTAGAAAGTGGTACATAACCAATATCTTGCACTTGCTTAGTAGACTTCGTTAGTTGACCTGGGGCAGAGATTGCACACCTCAATGTTTTTTTCATTACTGGAATGGAAGAGACTAATTGTTTGCTAACAGATGCGCTTTGCGGCCCAGTTTGGACAAGGTGACACAGCTTTGCAAGGTGGAATTGGGATTCAGAGTGATCTCAAAGGGTAAAAGAGCTGGGCTGGAACAAACAGGAGGTAATTTAGTTGGGGCAAATGCAGAGGGGGGCTTAGCTGGTTGGGGGAATACACAGTGGAGAATGAAAGGCTAATTTTGCAAAGAAAGAGCTGATCTTAACAGAAAAAAAACCAAACACAACCCAAAATCACTGTATTTAGTGTGGTTCACAGGGAAAAGGCCAACAGCACATGGGGTTGGTCACAAAAATAAACTAAAAGTTGGATTCAGAAGGAAATTGGTCTGTTTGTATTGTGGTGAAGGACTGCAAGATGTTAGTCATTTGAAGAAAGTCCAAAAGGAAAGCAACAAACATTGCTCATAGTTTAGAAAACATGACCTAAGGGGAAGGCTTTGAGGTGAGAGAGAGAAGGATTAAAAACAAACCAAACCCTCTGTCTGCTTTCTCATGTTTACAGAGGAGAAGGTAAATTACAGCCTGTTGTACATACAAAGGTCTGTTGCAAGAAGAGAGATAATAAATGGTCTCCATGCCCACTGTGGATAGCAGAAATAGCATCCCATTTAAATTGGAATAAATTAAAAGAGGAAAGATTTTAGTTTAAACATTAGTTTAAACCTTCTTATGTGCAAGGTTAAGTATAGGATAGATTAACTGGTGGGTTCCCAAGCCTTTGAGAAACCAGTTAAAAGCATGTTGGAAAATTATCTGTGAGGAGTGATTTAGATTTGGTTTATGCTACCCTGGACAGAGCAGTGGCTTGGGGATTCTTCAAGGGCTCTGCTTCCAACACAAACACAGGGTTTAAGGCCATGCTTTGTCTCAGGCTTGTTAAAAGAGCGGGAAAAAAAGCCTCTCACTGGCTGTTGAACTGAGTCATCCATGTAAACCTCATGGTGTATGCTGTAAACACAGAGGAAAAAGCAAACTGTTTGCAGACTATTCCCCAGGACTCTGGGATTTGATATGTGTGAGGGAGTGACCTGCTCTATGAGTGCAGATGGATGTCTGCTTGCTGATCGTTGGTGATGCCTCTGGACTGATGCTTCTCTTGCACAGATCCTCACCACTGCTGTTCTCTGGAGGCCATGGCCATCTTTGAGCTGCCAGGTGGCCACTGAGCACCTGCTGCAGTTCCTGGACCTGAGTGCTTTGAGCATGCGGTGGGACAGGAGGGTTCCCAGGGTCCCTTTTGAGCCCAGCTATCTGATGATGATATGTAAAGGGAATGAAGGGCTGCTGCTAGCTTTAGGAGGGTTGGCTGTGGTATCATGCACTAATGGGTAGCAAGAATCCCATGGGCTAAGACTCTGGTGGGTAAAGGACCCCAAGAAATTTGATCAGTTTTTAAATACCACTTCCTCCATGCCCAAGATAGGTGCGTTCCCCTGAGTAAAAAATTGGGTAGATGTGCTAAGAGACCTGCATGGATGAGCAAGGAACTTCTGAAGGAAATCTTGTGGAAGAAAGAAATTTACAGTTTGTGGAAGAAGGGACTTGTCACTTGGGAGAACTATAGGGAAGTCGTCAGGATGTGTAGGAAGGCAACAAGAAAAGCCAAAGCCCTCTTAGAACTAAAACTGTCAAAAGAAGCAAGAGAGCAAAAACGGCTTCTTCAAATATATCAGTAGCAAAAGGAAGAACAGGGAAAGTGTGGGCCCTCTGCTGAATATGGTGGCAGCCCCGATAACCAAGGATGCAGAGAAGGCAGAGTTGCTGAACACCTTCTTCACTTTGGTCTTTAATCCTAAGACCAGCCCTTGTGAACTTCAGACCCTGGATGTAGGAGGGAAAGCCTGGAGGAGGGGAGACTCTTCACTAGTCAGAGAAGACTGGGTTAATGATCAGTTAGGAAAATTGAATACACACAAGTCCATGGGCCCTTATGAGATGTGCCCAGGAGTGTTGAGGGAACTAGCTGCTGATGTTACTCTACAACTCTGCATCATTTTCACAAGATTGTGGCAAACAGGAGAGGTGTTTGAGGACTGAAGGAAAGACAGTGTCACTCTGGTCTTCAAAAAGGGCAAGAAGGAAGATCAAACTACAGACCAGTCAGCCTTACCTCCATCCCTGGAAGAATAATGAAGCAGCTCATTCTGGAGGTCATCTCTAAGCACATGGAAGAGAAGGAGGTTATCAGGAGTCGTTAGCATGGATTTACCAAGGGGAAACCATGCTTGACTAATCTGATAGCATTCTATGATGATGTGACTGAATGAGTAGATTCAGGGAGACCAGCGGATGTAGTCTACCTTGACCTTAGCAAGGTGTTTGACAGTTTCCCATAACATCCTCATGAGCAAGCTCATGAAGGGTGAGATAGAAGAATAGACAGTGAGATGGATTAAGAACTGGCTACACAATAGAGCCCAAAGAATGGTAATCAATGGTGCCAAGTCCAGCTGGAGATCTGTAACTAGTGGAGTCACTCAAGGATCAGTGCTGGGTCCAGTCCGGTTCAACATCTTCATCAATGACCTTGATGAAGGGACAGAGTGTCTTCTCAGCAAGTTTACTGATGATATGAAACTGGGAGGTTTGTCTGATAACACCTGAAGGCTGTGCGGCCATTCAGCATGACTTGGACAGACTGGAGAGCCAGGCAAAGAGGAACCTAATGAGTTTCAGCAAGAATAAGTGCAGAGTTCTGCACCTGGGAAGGAATAATAAAACGCACCAGTACAGGTTAGGAAGCAGTCTGTTAGAGAGCAGCTCCATGGAGAAGGACTTTGGAGTCCTGGTGGAGAAGTTATTCATGGGACAGCAATGTGCCCTTGTGGCCAAGAAAGCCAATGGTATCCTGGGGTGCACTAAGAAGAGTGTCCAGCAGATTGAGGGAGGTCCTCCTCCCCCTCTACTCTGCCCTAGGGAGACCCTGCCTGCAGTATTGCATTCAGTTCTGGTCTCCCCAGTTTGAGAGGGACAGAGATCTACTCGAGAGAGTCCAGCAGAGGGCTACAGGGATGATGAAGGGACTGGAACACATGCCTCATGAGGAAAGGTTGAGAGACCTGGGGCTTTTTTGTCTGGAGAAGAGAAGCTGAGAGGGGATCTAATTAATGTGTATAAATATATGAGGGCTGGGTGTCAAGAAGAAAGGAGCAACCTCTTTTCACTTGTGCCCTGCAATAGGACAAGGGGCAATTGATGCAGGCTAGAGAACAGGAAGTTCCACCTCAACATGAGGAAGAACTTCTTTATGGTAAGGGTTACAGAGCTCTGGAACAGGCTCCCCAGAGAGTTTGTGGAATCTCCTTCTCTAGAGACTTTCAAGACCCATCTGGATGCCTTCCTGTGTAACCTGTCCTAGATTCTATGGTCCTGCTCTGGCAGGAGAGTTGGACTTGATCTCCAGAGGTTCCTTCCAACCCCTAACATTCTATGATTCTATGCTTCTAGGCAAGCAAAATGCATTTTTGGTTATACTTAAATCTGTCTTAATAACTGTAAAGCGTCCCAGAGAGGTGTGCTTCAGAACCAGTGTGTTTGTGTCTTGTAAATGGAGTGTTAAATACAATTTAGTATTTAAATAGTGTGAGTGTTGCCACCACAGATAAGTCAGTACTAATTTGACTGCTCATTTAGGCCAATTACTTTGAAGATTCCCTCCCTGGCTATGGAGCCATTGATGTTACCTGTATGCTGACAATACCTTGAAATCATGACAGTAGTAAAGCAGGTGTTAGAAGACCTGGTGCTGCTCGCAATGACAAGGCAGCTCCAGTGCAGTCACTGTGTTTGCCTGCCAGCAGCCGAGTCAGTGTAGGTATAGACCTGAGGAGGAGATGCTCACCCTGTCCCTTGGACCATGTTAACCAGGCATATACCACACTAAATGAAGTTAAATAGCTTTACAGCTTGAGCTTTTTCCTGCTCCTCATGCACATTCATAATCAGCTGTGATTTTTTTTATTTTTATTTTTCCTGGAATTAGAAGATAGGAAATTAAATTGATCATCTTGTTCCAGTATACCTCGCATGCATTGTCTGCGTGTAATGCTTCTCCAGATGGAGACAGGGCTTTGCAGCGGCCACTGCTGTGACCAGCATTGAGGAGCCACTGTTGGGGGAATAAAGGGGCCCCATTGTGCGACCTCCTCAGAGCTGCTCTGTGCTTCCAGCAGTGGGGTTTCTGTAGCTGATTGTGAGCATGTAGGAGGCAAGCTAACTCTAATTTGTCTTCTGTACTGCAGGCAGAGTGTAAAGGGCGGTTGTTTACAAATGAAATGATCATGTCTAACTTGGGTAAATGGGACACAATGGCTGTGACAGGCTGTAATAACAGTGGAATCTGTATTGCCATTTGCACTCAATACAATGTTTAAAAAGTACGAGGTGGGTGAATGAGAAAGTGGGAAAAACAGACTCTGATGGTTTCAGATGTGTTTTTTCATCATCTTCTCTAATACAAGTATTTTTATAATTTCATGTTGTGTTCTCTTAGAGTAGGGCATCTGTTTACAAAGCTCTTCACAGGGGAATGATATGGATAGAGAAGACTTCAGAAAGGAAGTAATCCTTTGGTTTAGCTTTGAGATTTTCTTCCCCCCTCTTTTTTTTTTTTTTTTCCTGTGGTGTTTGTGTATCATTGAATACAACTCTTCTGTCCTTTTTTTTTTTTTAAATCTCTTTCCAGTAATTTTTTTTCCCCTTTTGATTCTCTGGGATTTCCGGATCTGCTTGCAGAAGAGGGGTAAGATACCTAGTTGGTTGATGGTGTAGTGTCAGTCTGGCAGAACAGCCTCCTCAACCAAGCTGAGATTGGGTCACTTGTTTATTTTGTCACAGTGTTGTCCCAGTAAGATAACTCTAAAGATACAGTCCAGATTCTAACTCAACTTTGTGAGCTTGTAAGATCCTAGCGTACATAGTTTTTTGTGCTCCTGCAGGAAATCCTATGTTTTTTGCTACTTTCTTAGCCCACATGAAGCGGGGAGCAGCATCAAGGTAGTAGCTCAGCTTGCAGTGGTGTGAAAGTGTCCGTGTTGGTAGAATTGTGCGCAAAGAAGGCATTAAATTATTTTCTCCACCTATAGCTATAGGTTTACAGAGGCATTTGTAGCTGTCAGGGGACTATCATGTAACCATCCTCTCTCTCCTGGTTGTTATTGTTGGTTTTTGTTGTTGTTTGTTTTTTTCCCAGATGAGAGCCAGGGTTATTTTGAAAATAAGCTGTGGGAGCTTGCACGATTGCCAGATTTTGCAGCTCATCGGGACTTTGTGTCACAATCTGAAGCGATGCTCATGGAGTTGCTGGGTGGGGCACGGAGGACTGTATTCTTCCAACCCACCTTCAGGGGCTGGAAGGCACTGGCATGCCAGACACCCCTTCCACCCCCCACCCCCTCCTAAACATCCTCCACAAGTCAGCAGGGCTCTAACATGCTGCTGAATAGGAGAATCAAGTTCACCAGCCCATGCTGAGATAAGAACCTAAGGTACCTGGCTCTCAGTGTACAAGAGGACCATTTGTTTCCTGTCAACTGCTCCAACTGAAAGGACTGAATTATTTTTCTTTTCCTGTCCTAGGCTAATGGAGACAGCAAAAGAAATGACCAGGGAGTCCTTACCTATCAAATGCCTTGAAGCAGTTATCCTGGGGATGTATCCTTTCACATGCCTGTGACTTCTTCCACTGCAGAACTCTTTAATATATTGCCCTTCCTGGAAGCTGTTTGAGATGGTCACAGCCAAAGGTGAGTGCCAGCAGCTTGGGGAACTGCTGTGGTGTTGATCAACAAGTGGCCAAATTGCCTAGGCTTGTTGGTAAGAGTTTGGATTCCATGTGCCCAGTTCACGAGCATCCTGCTCTGGCTGTGCTGACTTTGCCTCCTGCCCTGGTAATCTGCATAATGTCAGGATCTGACCTGAAGTGCCCAGATAAGTATCTGTCTACACAGTCCCTGTTTACTTCAGTAATCTCTGCCAGTTATTTTCAGGGCTTGGTAACACCTAAGGAATGCAGGTTCTGTCCTGTGTTTGTCTAATATTTAAACAACAACAAAAAAATTAAAAAAAAAAAATTAAAACAACAAAGTTGTGTTAGTTTCTGTCTCTCAACCCACAGCTGTGCTTTATGCAGAAACATATGGGTATTATAGTTAAATGTTTAAGCTTTACCTTAACATAATTCTTGCTTCCTATTCAATCTCAGGAAAAATGTAAATAAATCTAAAAAAAACCAAAACCCAAACCCCAAAACAACACACAACCCCGCCCCAAACAAAAACACAAACAAACAAAACCAACCAAAAAAAACCAACAACAAAAACCACACCAAAACCAAGAATACTTTCATTTAGAGACTGACTCACTTGACCCTCTTGTGCTGTCACTGATAAATTAACCTGCATCTTCCTAAAACACTAGAGCAGGACAAGGCAGGGTTACAGGAGTAACTGTATGCTGGATACGCCTTTCCACAACTGATCACGTTTGATTTAAAACAGAAACCCACCTGAAAATGACTCCTGAAGCTGCTGGCATTGTCTCTGCGGCATTTTCCTTTGCTGCTGCTGCCCCCTCTCGTGGGACTAGGAGCCAGCAGAGCCTGGCAGGTAGTGCCTGGTGATGCCTCCTGAGAGAACGTTGCTCCTGTGGGTTGGGAATGAGACGTGACCTGAGCAAGCGTGAGGTGTGTGAGACTCACTGCTAGATGCGGTCCGTGCTGTGCTCGGAGGTCTGTGGTGTGCAGCGGGTGCTGCTGGAGGCTGCACTCAGCTCCCAGTGTGCCAGGGAGAGGCTTTGGGTCTGAGTCTGAAAGGTGGCTCTGGCTGATGGGGCTTCTGCAAATGCTGGCAGAGTCTGGATGCAACTAGAGGGAGAGATGGCGGTCCTGTGGACTTGATGTTAGCAGGATGCTCAAACCGATACCCTCTCAGAAACAGAAATGACATTACTAGATCTTCTGTGCTTGCCCATGTATGAGGGTTGTGTCCCAGACTATTTGGGAATGAAAAGGATGGGGGAGATAATCCCCAGGTGGAGATGCTGCTGCTCTGCAGTGTCAATGTGGCTTCTAGTGCTGTATTTCTAACACTGGAGCGATTATTCCACATGCCACAGGAGTTGAAGGTGGTAGAGATGACAATGATCACCTAACTTTTAGACTGCTGATTTAAAAGTTTTGACTGTTTTATTTTCATTTGAAAAAAGGGCTTTCTGGTTGCCTTGAATATTGACCTTTTGTTGTTGTGTTTTTTTTTGGGGGGGGATTTGTTTGTTTGTTTTTTGTGGTTTTTGTTTGTTTGTTTTGTTTTGAGCAGGGGAGAAGCAAAATAACTGAAAGTTGGGGTTTACACTATTTTTTTTCTCCAGTTTCTTTGGACTTCTAAGATTTGGATGAATTTTTTTTTTTCTAAATACGACACAAAAAATTGTTTATAGAATTTTTTTTTCAATTGAAATTACTTTGTGAGAAGGCTTAGGCAGAGGAGGGTATGGGACAGGACTGTTTTTCTGTGACTTCTGCTTGATGTCTTGGAAGTCTCTTGTGGGGCAACAAGGGCTGTCTGCAGAAGCTGTGGTCCAGTAACAGGTGTGTTAAAGATCCATGCAGTATAGAAACCAAGTATTTTTCTTTAGGTGTGGGTATTCAAAGAGTGTAGCAGTGGTGAGTGGATGGGCTGTTTGAATAGAAGTGCTTTGAAAGTGGCTGGTACAAAGCCTGTGTCAGTGCAGAACCTCACGGTGCTGTGCTGCATGTGCACCATGTGGGGTTTTGGGGGAAATCTTTGCAATGGCATGCGCAGAAGTTTGCCTTTTTTCCTGGCTGTGAGATTTTTGACCTTCAGTATTGCTCCCTGGAAGTGGACATGGTGAGGTCAGCAGCTGCAACTTGCCTTCCAGTGTCAGGCGGTTACCAGATGAAATGGGCTTACCCTCTCCGGAGCATCAAACCAATGTCTTCACATATGCCTGAGCTGAGCATCCCTGGGTGCATGTTAACCTCTGGTTCCCTTCTCTGTCTCTGGAAATAAGGTACTGCTTGTAATTTGTGTGCTGGCAGGCTTTGCCTTGTTGCTTGGATACCAAAAAGAGCATAGCCCACTAAAGTGGACCCTTGGTGTGAGCCCTCATTCAAAGGCCAACTCGCACAGAGCAGCTTAGCAAGATGTCATTTTAATTGAGCTCCTTGCTGGCTCGTGCAATTGCCTTTTACTATGCAACTTCTTATAAAACGCTTCTGTAATCCCTCTTGGTGCAGAATTAAGTTTTGCATAATTGCCTTTGCATTAGATTTTGAAGCATTTTTATAGGGCAATGAGTTAAAATACTGAGCTACCCCGTCTGCACGCACCAAGGGAGCAGCTGCTGTGAGATGACTGAAAGCTTGTACAGATATTCCAATATTATTTTGCATTAATTTGCACGGCTCTTCTCTCTCTCTAGCTGTCTAAACTGGCTTCCTATCTCTCTCCTTATACTTCCTATCTCTCTGCTTACACATCTGCTGTCAGCTCCTAGCCAGAGACATTCTTCCCACTGTCTTCCCCAGGGCATTTCTCAGTTCAGTTGAAAATCAGCTGAGTAATGGTGCGTTCAGCCCATCCTTTCTGACCAAGGATAGAAAAGACTTGTGCTCAAGAAAGGGAATAGTAAACCAAAAAGTGCCAAGGGAATTTTATCCATTTGTATTCATTTTATTAAAATGGGGAGAGCAAAATATCAGAGGGGGGAGATGGAAGCAGCTCTGTACATCCATCCTCAGGGAGTCTTGCAGAGTGAGTCTGTGTTGGGTGAACGTAACTCACTCCCGCTGCCTTCAGCGTGCCTCGCTCGGTTCATGTGAGGTAATCGTCAGACCCATGCAGTGTATTAGACCTCCCCCTGTCCAATAATATCATGAAATGAGGAAGAAGAGAGCAGAAGAGCCTCGGGAGGGAGAAATTATTTAATAGCTTCTGCATTATACCTTCTGTGCATTTAATCAGTGGGTGATTTTTATCACTGCTGGAGACCTGGGCCCATCCTGCTCCTCATGCCTAGCGGGTATACCCTTGGGCTGGGAGTGTATACAGTAAGGGGGAGAGTTTCCTGCAGTAACTGCAGGATATGTCCCCACAGTGTCCCTCTTTGCCCCCTGCATGCTTGTCCACAGCTCAACCCACTCACTAGCTGAAATATGGGACAAGGAGGGTCCTGGTGAATAACTACGGCCCCTCTGGAAGCTGAGAAGAGATGGGAGAGAGCTTTTAATTGCTTCCATTGTCATGGTCTAATCTTAAGCTAGTTAACTCAGCCTGTGTCAGGCACTGGCAAACAGGCACCTAAGAGCAAGGGATGCTGGCCTGGCAGTCGTGCTTTGAGAGGCTGAGCCAGCAGCTTAAGCTGCTCCTTCATGTGCACTGGAGCTGCCAGGAGGAGCCTGGTCTCTCTGTGCAGATGACATCCAGATGTGGGCTCAGTAGCACTCTGCCTCACAGTAAGCAATCTGAAACCTGGGATCTTGGCACTGCTGGAGCCTGTGGGAAGTGCTGTTTTACTCCAGGCTGAAGTTGGAAACTTCTCCAAGTGTTTACTTCTGGTGGTTGGAAGTCCTCTGACTTTAGGAGCAGTTGCTTGATTGCTGGGGAAAAATAACTTCTGTTTTTACTGAAGCCTTATCTGATAGTGGGTTTTATTTTCCTCCTGATTCCCCTCCTCGCTCTGAGCTGGTGGCTTCAGCATTGCTAGTGTAAATAAAGCTGCCTGCTTGTTCCTCTTAGCCCTTCCCCCCCCCTTCCCCCCCCCTGCCCC
>JANHFX010017893.1:0-16287 GCA_027560015.1 Chloroceryle amazona | reverse complement strand
AGTACAGGGGCAGAATTACATCCCTGGACCTGCTGGCCACACTATTCCTCATACAAGCCAAGATGCCTTTGGCCTTCCGTGTACCACCTGAGCACATTGCTGGCTCATATTCAGCTGGCTGTCAACCAGTACTCTCAGGGCCCTCTCTGCCAGGCCTCTCTCCAGCCACTCAGCACCCAGTCTACAGCGATACCTGGGGTTATTGTGACCAAAGTGCAGGACCCTGCACTTGGCCTTGTTGAATCTCATACCATTGGCCTGTCCAGGTCCCTCTGCAGCAGCTTCTTACCCTCCAGGGTATCAACACTGCTCCCCAACTTGGTGTCATCCACAATTTTACTGATGGTAGACCCAATCCCCTCATCCAGGTCATCAATAAAGATGTTGAATAGAACCTGAGGGGCACCACTGATCACCAGACACCGACTGGATGCAGCACCATTCACAACCACTGTCTGTGCCTGGTCATCCAGCCAGTTTTTAACCCAGAGAAGGGTGCACCTGTCCAAGTCACGGGCTGCCAGCTTTTGCAGAAGGATGCTGTGGGAGACTGTGTCTAATGCTTTGCTGAAGTCTAAGTAGACCACATCAACAGCCTTCCCCTCACCTACCAGCTGGGTCACCCAGTCATAGAAGGAGATAAGATTGGTTAGGCAGGACCTTCCTTTCCTAAACCCATGCTGGCCGGTCCCGAGCCCCTGGTTTTCTTGTGCATGCTGATTGATGGCACTCGGGATGATCTGCTCCACAACCTTGCCAGGGACTGAGGTGAGGCTGACAGGCCTATAGTTTCCTGGATCCTCCTTTCGGCCCTTCTTGTGGATGGCTGTCACACTGGACAGCCTCCAGTCATCTGGACCTCCCCAGTTAGCCAGGAATGGTGATAAATGATGGAGAGCAGCTTAGCCAGCTCCTGTGCCAGCTCCCTAAGCACCCTGGGATGAATCCCATCCAGACCCATAGACTCGTTAGGGTCTAAGTGGCACAGCAGGTCTCTAACTACTTCCTCCTGGATTACAGGAGGGATATTCTGCTCCCCATCCCTGCCTACCAACTCGGGAGCCCAGTTGCCCTGAGGACAGCCAGTCTTTTTGTTAAAGACAAAAGGCAAAAAAGGCGTTGAGCACCTTGGCCTTTTCATTGTCTTCTGTTACTAAGTTCCCCCTTCATCCAATAAGGGTTGAAGATTTTCTCTGGCCATCCTTTTGTTATTAATGTATTTATGAAGACACTTTTTATTATCTGGCAAAATCTGTTAGGAATAAGTTCTAACTGAGCTTTTGCATCTCTAATTCTCTTTCTACATGACATTACAGTATCCTTAAATGCTTCCTGGTTCACCTCCAGTCCTGGAGCCAGGAGTTGTTGACCTGTTGTCTTTTCCTATTAGTTTCCTCATTCATGATTGCCACTGAAGAGACAGAGGAGAACACAACCTGCATTCCCAATCCCTTAAGCAGCTTTCCCAAGGTTCTGAAATTCCTTTTAATTGATCTTGGGCTCCTTGTCTAGGACTCCCTTTTTTTTCCCTACAGTAAATTAATAAAGTTTACTATAAGTCTTCATGATTATTAAATGTGGCTTTGTTACGGATACTGTAAAAAAAGATTCTAGTGAATGCTACCTATATATTTAAGCTTCTAGAAGTTAATGAAGTACCTTATGAGAACATGAATATCTGCCTTACTGCAGCTGTCTTCTTCCTTTGGAAGTCTAATCTTGCAGACTCAGCACTGACTGCACTCTAGGTAACTCGGGAAATTCCTCTGCAGACATGTTTAGGTAGAAATGTCTACAGAGCGACTTTAAAGTAAGCTGAAAGTAATGTTTTACGACAAGGTGTGGCACGCACACAAGCTCACTGCTCTTTACTTAAGGAAGCACACAGTTCTCAGAGAATAATGTTTTACTATGATTTACAATAAAAAAACATTTACAGCATCTCTGTGAAAAATAATGCCATTTTGAGACTGGAACAGATGTTTTCCATTATCAAAGAGGAAGCTAATGTAAAACCTTTTCTTTTTGCCTTCAAGACTTCATAAAGTAATTTTAACTTTTTCTTTAAAAAGAAATATCTTTAAAAAGTCTACTTTACACAACACTAACAAGTGAGCATGCACGCAAACTTATTTAAACCGGCCCGGCAGTGCTTGAATTAACCTTTAAAAAAAACATGTAATAACGTTGAGGAGAAAAGGTGAGGGCTACTTTACCCACAGAAAGAGTCCTTTGGATATTACCGTTCAATAAACCTGAACTTTGCTAGCAATGGCAAGTGGTCAGAAGAGTGATTTTCATTGGGAAGACCATTAACAGTCCAAAGATCTTTCTCTGTTAAAAGTGCCAGCCTGCCAAGAAGTTTCAGACCTCCGTGAAAAGAATCCTCCTCTCCTGGTTTGAAACAAAACAAGAGATGGAAATGTTCATCAGAGTGGGATAAAAAAAATCACACATTTATACACAGAGAGGAGGAAAACAGTATGACAGAAATAATCTGAAGTCATAATTGTTCCATGCAAAATCACCAGTAAGGTAGTTCAGAAATTCTTGTTTACAATTACTCTCCTAGCAGACCTTATAATCAGTAGAACTCCAAGTACTCAAAAAGACACTACCCCTCCACTTTGTGGAGGGATAAATTGAGGTAGAAAGGGAAAGGGATTTAGTTGTTCATTCTAATTCCCCTGAAAAAGTGTCACACAATACAGTCCTATACTCTAGCACAGCAGCATTGTCAAACAGAGCTGATGCTTGCAAAATTAAGCATTGTTTGAGAATTACTGCTTCACATGGTGGTTTATTTCTGTATCTTCAATCGCACCATTCTCCAGCATCAAGTCACGCAAGAACTCTTGCTCATAAGGATGAAAGCTTTCTGGCATTTCCCTTCCTAACTGTTCACCATAAGAAATGAGTCTTCCTCCTTTATTTCCTGCCACCTATTCCTATAATCACCTAAAAACCAAACAAACAGAAAAAAAACACCACTAAATCCCCCATCACACACATACAAGAAATGCCACATTGCTCATGGAAGAGGGGATGATGACTGTGTTATATATTAATTTATATATAACTTATATATATAACTTATACATATTATATAAAACAGTGGATTATTACACCTCATTATTACACTATACTTAAAATATTTGTCGTCTTATTAAAAAAACAAAACAGAAAACCATCATCAGCAATGAGTAACAAGTTTTTTCCAACTCAAGTCAAGAAATTCCATTAAGAACAAGATCCTTCCATGGTACATCAAACTTTTAGACTTCTAGAGCTATCTACTGGAGCGAGGTGACTATTCAGCAACCCTAGCTCTTGCTTTCAGAGTGCAGAGATGATTTTGAGCAGGTTGGATGCTTTCAGGACAAGCACAAACAGCAGCTGTAACTTTGGCAAAAGTATTTTCTGCATGAAAGTGATCAGCAACTTCAGAACGTCCTGGCTGAACCTGGCACTGGCTGACCAGTAGGTGTATTTTAAAAGATTATCCAGCAACTGTTAGAACTCCTCAGACAGTTCAATGGCTCCATACCTTTGCCAACTGCCAGCTTTCCAGTTCTCTAACAATCCAGCAGCTCTGAAGAAAAGCTTTCTTTACTGCAAAGATGCGTCAGAAGCTGTAGAGCACATGTCCTCCCAGCTATTGAGCCAAACTTGTCATTTGGCACAGCACCTGCACATCTACAAAGCAGCAGTTTGTTCCTACAGAGACCTTGGTCTGCATGCAGTCATTAGTATCCGGAACCAGCAAAAGTGAGTCCTGAAGGCCTTGGGTAGGTACTGAGCCCTGCTTTCAGAACAAATCCTCAATGTCATACCAAATACTTGGCTACTTATGGCACAGACTTAAAAGCATGAAAACTTTCTCCCAGAAAACTCTTTAAATGAGGGGAAAAAAAAATTCCATCAGTCACCCTAGACTCACTTGTTCAGACTTTGACATTTTTTAAATACAGAGGTCCAGGTCATCAGAAAACCCAAAATCCAGACTATTACTTAGTTTCTAAGAACTAACGAATAAAAGTGACACCAGTTTAAACTAATTGGAGAATTCAAGTTTGGTCCCCTTCTGTACCCAATGTGGGGTGAAAAATCTATTTCAAAAACAAGCGTAGAAAGAAAAGTGTGCTACAGCTCTGCTGGGGCAATGATGGTGCAATAAAAAAGTGAATTAGGATTAAATTTATGGATTAAATCACACAGCATTCAGAAGTCATTTATATACTTCTCATATCCTAGTTTTTCAGTCAAACCTTTTATTTTTGTATCATCAAACTTTTGAACCTGATATTTTACACTAGGACAGCATTTACTGTGTGTGTTATGACGACAAATGAGATTTTTGTGCACAGACTCCATGAATTTTAACAATCTGGTCTCAAGGTAGGAGAGATGAAGGTGTTTTTTTTGTTTGTTTGTTTTGTTTCTGAAAACAATGTTAATTTATAAAAATCTGTTGCAGGGGAACAGGAGTGGAATCTGTGGGAACAGGAGTGGAATCCAGGTAGGTTTCTTTGTCACAATCTCTGCAGAGCCATTTATCTGATAGCACTGCACTGTGCAACGACCACTGACGATGGCATAAAACACAAAGCTACTGATGACGCAGAAAGTGCGCTGCTCAGAAGCACCTGCGGTAAGAGCACAAATGCAATAAGACAGCGCTGTTACCCATCAAGAAACACACCCGCTGAGGTACCGTGTCTTTCTTGCACCATCTGGTGAGCTTCAGCTGCAACTGCAATCAAGAGAGCGACAACTGGGCACGGGCAAGTGACTGCTCTCAGAGCGAAGGCCACACACACATCTCATCTACCTAACAGACACTGCATCAAGACCATCTGAATAGTAACTTTCTAAGCAAGAGTTCATTTTTCAGTTTTAAGGCACATCAAAAATTGCTGTTCACCGTTTTCTTGAGATGACTGGAAATACTGCTTTGTGGTAGAGTTGGCCACGAAGGCCCTGCCTGCACTGAGTTACTGAAGCAGTCATTCAGGTGTTACCGGCACTGCTGCTTTTCTGTAGCCTCAGCTCTTGTCGCCATGATGGGATGGCAACTACAGGAATGTTCAGCTAGGTGAAACTGTATGCCCTGTGTGGCACTACAAGTCCAACTGTAGTGAGTCGACAAGGCCAGCCATGTTTCTCAGGTACCAGCTGACACTGAAAGCACTGCCAGGAACTTCAGATGTACGCCATATGGATTAAATTACCACTACATTGCCCTGAGAACAGCATCCAAATTCATCCGTTTAGTATTTGTGAAGAAATAATTTAAAAATTGGTTTCTTTACCTGGCTGGGCAGCAGTATCATTTGCTGCAGAATAGAAAATGTAATCCACAGTGACAGCACTTCGGGAGTGACAAGTTGTTACTTCTGGTATCCCGGTTTCAGGAAAGTAATGAGAGTAAACTGAAGACAATTTAAAATGGTGCTGCAATTTTGAAGACAACCTAAACAGGAAACAAAGAAAAGAACTTTATTTTTTTTTTTTTTTGTCTTTCATATAAAGAATGTTCCTGGTTACAAACAAGATACACAAAGTAGTGTTTCTCTCATGCCATCAATCCCATAGCCTTTTGTGTTAGTGGCCTAAACCTCTGAGGGCAAAATGTAGGCAGCATTTTCAAATAAAAGGCAGCACCAACACCTTGTCTCTGGATTCTGAAATAGTATCTGAAGTTCCCTCAGGAATGCACACTCGCTCTCTTTTGCTGTCTGATCATCGCCTCTTCATGTTTAAGTGGACAACAACTCTTTTTGACAGATGAGCAGACTGAACTGGGTGAGAATCTTGTACCCACATCTGGAATCAAGTACAAGTTTGATCTAAAAGAAAACGAACCCCCCAAACTAGGAACCAGACAAAGGCTTCCACTTTTCCCCCCAACACATACTTTTCAGATGCTATTACAATCTCCTGAGTGTTGTCCTGTTTTGCTTCTTCTATTTTTTTTTCTCCTGAAAAATAAAAATACATTCAATTTACATTTAAAAATAGGTTGCAGGCAAGACTAACATTGAAGAACTACAGAAAAGAAAAACTAGAGAAAAATATCTTTAAGTACACTTATTTTATGCAGCAGGCAAGATACAATTCACAAAGGTGGATTAAATTCTTCTGTTCCATTAGTAATATCCCCTTCAGAGACTCTTTCAAATTATGTTTTTTCTGTCAAAGAAAAAATGGTGGATGAAAGATGTAATAATACTCAGCAAGGAATCACTTGCTTTCCCCACTTGTTCCATAAAGCACCTGCACTATAATATATAAGCACCGATGCCGAACGTAGGTTCATGCTACATACATGTGCTGGATTTCTCCATCTGTTTTCTCCCAGCCACAGCAAAAGTGTCTTTCTTGATGCAAACACAATAGTTTAAATATTATGCACCATCTTGTGAATAGCAATTTCTAACTATTATCTGCTAAAAATTCAACTTTGCAAATGCTTACGTAAACAAATAACTTTACACTAACAAGCCCAACAAGGAAGTTTTGCAAGCTCAAGACTTACTGGTTTTCCCCCACTAGAATAGCCACATCTTTTTCAGTGCTACCTGAATGATCTTTTCAAAGGACCACAAAGTTCATCAACCCAGAAACTGACCTTCATTTTCTTCTCTTTGTTGCTGCTTTATTTCATATACACAGTTTTGTGAAATACCTAACTTTTTGGGCCAAATTGGAATAGATAGTATTCTTTGTCCCCTTGGAAACTGTTCTTGTCCAGAGACCTAAGAAAGACAAGACAACAACATGAGCCTTTTTCAGACAAATCTGATTTACAAACAAATCAACCAAACCCCAAACCCAAAAAACACCACCACCACAACCCAAAAAGAAGAGTGGGTATTTTTTGTAAAGTTTAAAGTTTTAAATGAAGAAAAGCCCCAACCCCTTAGAGTAAATCTTTTACAGAGATTTGGCAAGCCATTACAAAAGTAACTGTCCTTAATGCACACCCACTTTGCTTACTCTTATCTTTGAGGCTATCCAATTTTTTAAGATAGTTCTTGCAACACAAAGCTGAGAGACTACCATAACTACCAGAACATTTTTATCAACATAACAGGGCTGAGAATATATAACTCCTATCAGACACTTCACAATTCTTCTGGGAGCAGATCAAATCAAAGCAGGGCTTGAAACAACTAACATATTAACTAACATACCCAGTAACAATTAACATACCCAATGATTCCAACAACTACACACTAACACCCCTGGGGCTCTTTTTCATGTTTTCTCATTGTATGTACTCCAGTTATATTCTATTAAATAGCATTTGACACCTCCAAAGGCTACATACAAGAGCTTACAACAAAACCCATCCAGTCTGAAACAGTTTTGGTTGAACATCTAATTGCATTTTTACTTTTACAATTAGTCTAGCTGTTGTAATTCCAAGTTTAACGAAGAGCCATCTTTCCATGGAGTGCACAGCAGGTATTTAAGTAGTTATTTTATCCTTCTTAAAGACTGGGACACTTAAACACAGTGATACAATAATCCTGTGAACAACATTTCAAGAACAATTAATTTGTTTGCAAGATTTTGATTTTAGAATGCTAGAAGTGGATACAGTATTCTGTAAGGCACAGCTAATACACCCAAGTTTATAACTCCACAGTAACCTTCACTTTGCAGACTGGGTAAAGGGCAGTTGCAATAGATATAATCACAGCTACAGCATGCTAGCACTGCTCCATTAAATATTTTCATTAATCAGCATTAATCCTTTTTTGTGAGAAGTGAAAAGCATAGCCTACCTTCCCTATAGCAAGTCCTTCATAATTTAACTTTCCTTCCTTTATAAATCTGTACAGTGGAGAACCAGGAACAGAATTGAAGTCACCACAGATGATAATTGGACAAAAGGTACCATCCTTCTGAGGGGCAACACTAGCAATCTCTGCCAGGAGTATTGCCAGTTGGGTCAGTTTGATGTCCCCTCGCCTTGGGTTATACAGCAGATGTGTATTTGCTATACAGATTGCAGCATTAGTTTTGCATCGAAATCTAGGCTGCAAAAGCAGCACCAGTCCAACGTTGTCCCTGTCCAAGAGTGGAATATCATGGCGAAAAAATTCCACGGGGTTTGATGAAATCAGGCTAAATTTAGAAGTTTTGAAACAAATAGCACAGCCATCAGGTTTCCTCCCTGTCCTCATTTTATACTCACAGTGATACCCTGCAAGAAAGGCAATTAAAAAACGTAAAATACCATTGTAAAAGAGAAACTATTAAACAAAAAAAAAAAAAAAACACAAAACCAAACCAAAAACAATTAGAAAAACCTCAGGCTACCTTTCTCACATGGCAGTCAACACCCAGTCTGAAGTATCAAAGACTATTTGAAGTTCACATAGAAAAGTGAACCCAAGAGTCTGTTTGCCCTGTCTAGCTTGAGTTTAATTGTGACAGGAAACCTGGTCTAATACCTTTTGTGATATTTAAGCATCTACATACTTTAAGATACCAGGCATGTTCTTCTCATGTGGAAAGAAAAAACCTACATCACCATAATCCAACAATAAAAAAACTCCACAAGTCACCAAGAAGTGGACTTGATTATTGACGTTTTTTCAGGATGTTATCACAATGGTTTAGAGTAATACCAGTGAGGCATTTATCACTATAAGTCATAAATCACCATCTAAAATGATTCACAGAACTAAGGTCTCAGACATATTAACACGATTATGTAATTATCCAGTAGAGCAGCAAGCAGGAAGCTTTCAACAGGGAAACTAAGATAGTTATCAAAATTACAGTATCAGAGTTCAAACAAGTCCACCTGAAAATAGCAATTTGCCAAGTTCTTCATTTTATGTAGAGGTGAAATGCAGATTTTAATGAAACCCGATCTATGTAAGAAAACAAAACAAAACAGAAAACCAAACACAAACCCACAAAAAACTAAAGCTCTTGAAACAGTATAGAGTTTTCACCATTTTAAAATGCTTCTCTGCCCAGCCCATGCCAAATGAATTCACAAAGTACAGCTCCATGAAGTGGAGTGAGTGAACCACTGAGCCCACACCAGTGCTGGAACAGGGGATTCCTACTCCTCTCTCCCAACTCTGGACCATGTGCTGCAGCCACTTCTGGTGGCACTTACTGTTAACTCAGTAAACCAACAGAAAACTAATCCAGGAAAATAAAATTACTTTGGATAGCATTCTGCTGGTGTGGTGGATTTCACCAGGGCAAAGGTCTAGCGAGTGCCAGAACTAGGCCAGAGGGGGCAGAATATACATCTCGGAGCGAAGGAGAAAAGGAAGAGCTACAGCAAGCTCCAGATCCTCATGTATGGCAGCAGGAATCTCAGCTGCCCACACAAGCCTGGCTTTACAGTGCTATTTCACATTTCAATGTACTTAAATCAGTTTCTACCTTCTTTACAAACACACAATTCTAGGAGCTAGACTACCCACAACCAACCAAGAAAGAAAAAAAAGTATTGGTCCAGTGCTGCTCCTTGAACTGCCGCCTCCTGGCATCGCCCAAGTACCAGCACAAGGAAGAGAGCAGGGCCCTGGGACTGGAAGGAGGTGTAGGGCACAAAAGATTTTGATCAGTACAAACCACTATGGAATCACACCCCTAGCAATGTTATCTCCATAAATTCACATGGAGGGACAGTGTTATTTAGGCTGACTGACAGTACTAGGATAAACTAATGAATATAAACTGCCCATGGATTAAATATAGTGTTGGTATTTGGAAGGTTTCAAGACAGAAAAACACACTCTAGAAAAGCTATCCAACAGCAAGAGTGGTAGAAAACACTAAGGCAGTTTCGAGATAGCTCTTAATTAATTTATGGTGGGGTATGCAACATTGCCAAATGTGATGGCAGGAGATTTGATTCTTTATACGAGAGGTTTTTTGAGGAAAATAGTACTGGGGCAAGTAAGATTGCAACATATTGTTAACAGAGTTTTATCATACCCAGCGATTCCAAACTTGACTTGATCTCTGTTCTGTAGTGGTCCTCTTGGACTTCTTGTAAACAGAGTACCTAAGACAAAAGTTTACAGTTAAAAGATTTCTGTAAGCACATCAAAATATTACTGTATCATCTCTGTGGCCAGTCTGTACAGGTATAAAAAATAATTCTGAGGTGGTTTTTGCCTTCATAATCCCGCAAAAGGATGCGCTCTCCTACAGAAAATGTTCCTTAAGATTATGAACAGGGTCCAAATTTCCCCCAACCCTTTCTCAGGCCGACATACATTGTCAGATGTGAAATCAAATTTCATCAAAATAGGGACCTGATAATATGTTGTAAGCAGTTCACGGGAGGGATAAATGCCAGAGCAATGGGATGAAGAGGCCAAGGGCACACTTTTTATTAACCAAAGCGGACAACAAACTTCCATATTATAACAACAACCTAAACCAAAGACCAACCTCAAATATCTACACTGAGTTCCAAGCATCCTGAAGCATTCTCCCTGCAAAGTGCAGTTAACACACAGATTTACAACCACCCCGGGACTCTGATGAAGGACAGAGTTCCTGAAGGGTAATGAGTTAGTACTGCTTGTTTAACTGCAGTGACAGATTCCACTTACCCAGCTGACACTACCTCATTCAAGGTCTCAATGGACAACCAAATCTCAAGCAATATTCTCAAGTCTTTGCTTCACTTTAAGGTTACAGTTTGAAACAGTCCATCAGTTAAAAGTTTATGGTGTTTAGCAAGAAATTTCTTTGCACAGATGGCACCTGCACCTACTATGGTCTGTGAGCAGCTGCTCATCATGACTCAATGCATGCAACATATGGCATCACCTCTTTACCCCAGTGCTGCCTTGTGCTGCTATGTGATTTTAGCGAGTACCTTGAACCAAACTGCTCTTTGCTACAGGAGCTGGCTTGGGCTCCAACTCTTCCATCCTGGAGAACTGTCCGTTAAGACAAATAGCACCAGGAAGATCCTCACCAGAGTCCCTCTGCCCAATGCTCCTCCCAGAAAGCCCACTAACGTATCTCACTGTGAAAATACATACATGCAGGATGTATAAATGTATTAGGAAGAAAGGAAATGCTTGAAGGGGACTTAAATCTCCAGTTTCCTGGCTATGTGCTAACCTTACTGAAGTTCTCATGTGGCACAAGGTAGTTTTTTGTGTTCTCCCTAATATAACTACTTTTACATTTTCCATACTGTTTTCTGACATGAAAATATTGGATTCTATCACCAAACTTTTATTGGCCTGAACCACTGAAGCAAAAATTTTCCTGACTTGACTTCCTGATTAAGATTAATAAGAGATAAACATCCTCAAAAGCAAACAAAAATCCCCACAGCCAACCAAAAACACAGTAGTGTATTGTTTCAGACCCAAATATAGGGAGAAGTTCAGAGTTATGTTTCAGTAGACAACGGCAAGCTTGTTCACAATGCAAATGCTACAGAGTACCACATGAAGTGAGAAAGGAACACTGGAGAGGAATACTTTTGGAGCAGTCTCACAGGAATGCTAACATCTCCATCTTCCTCTCAGCCTTGAACAGTAATCTCAATGAAATGGAGATCCACCCAGCAGTGTCATCACTCCAGTCCTCATACAATCAAGAAATAAAACATTTGACTTTGCCTTCCAAATAAAGAAGGATGGCGTGATTGATTATACGTTCTCCATTACCTGGTCTAACAAATGGCTCTGAAGGATTAGCAGACAGATTTTAGACAGGGACTTTTGATTCACGGAGCCTACAGACACTTGATGTAACTACCACCTACAGAAATATTGTCAAAGTCACACACCTGGAAGTTTGAAAATGTCAGTCCTGGAGATTGCCTTAATTTGACCCTCCTGTGTACACACATACTATTTTTTCCTCCACAAAAGACTGGCATGCAAGATTAAGAGTTTGTGAATAATGGCCAACTATTAAATCGTGCATGCCCTTTGCACTAAATAACTTATGTCACAATTAAAGAGCGAGCCTCCATCTCCGGAGCTTCCTAAACAGTTTCAGCTTCTGGGACTGTACTATCCTGGTGAAGGGTACCCCGTTCTACTCTAAGCATCTATCATTAGCTACTGTTACAAATGTAGTACTAGACCAGGTGGGCCTATGCAGGCTGCTCTTATATTCAAAGCCTTATTGACAGCTGTCTACTAATGTGCTCTGGGCACAGACTAAGAAAGATTTGTGTAAAGAAAGATAATTTTGGAATGATAAAAAAACTGCACTGTATCAGCAGAATATCGAAGTCATACCAAAGAGAGCATTTCAGGAATTTATAGACAAAAAATGCAACAATGAATAATATGTAGAGTTTGCCTTTGCCGTAAGTTCAGATCACACAGAATACACGAATTGTGTAAGCATAAATCAAAACTAATGTTAAGTGTGACATAACTAAAAGCTCAGTTGGATTCACTAGACAGCCCATCTATCAAAATAATCAACAGCAAGAATTTGCTGCTCCAGTTTATCAGCTCTTAAGAAATATTTTTATGCCCGTTTTCTACTCACATCAGCATCCAGCTGTTTGATTTCTTGCAGAATGTTGGGAAATCTGTATGTCCAGATTAGCAATCGTTGCCTGCAGTGTTTGTATAGGTGGGAGTTATCTTCTAGCAAATTCTGAGAGAGGATATTATAAGACATGACTGTAAAATCAAATTTTGCCTCACTTTCTGTATTGCTTTGGTCAGTTTCTTTCTTTGCAAAGTTCTTTATTTTCATTGTTCTACTATGCTGGCAGAAATATTCCCAGTGTCTTTTGACGGTTCCTGTTAAAAACACACAAAGCAGAAAAAGTTATGTAATACACCATATGACTTCTTACTGCTCTTTGAAATCATTCCACTGACAACTACTTGTCTTTAAAACTGCTTAAGCAATTCTAAAAGGTTATTTGATTAACAGCGATTTAGACCCCTGCTTAAGATGAACTTTATATAAGCATCAGTAAAAACCCAAACAAACAAAATCCAACGCCTAAACACAGCACAAAACCATTTGTTGTCCTGCATTTCAAACTGCTTTGAAATTAGTAATGTTTTAAGGAGATGGTTGCAGACAGCCTGCATCACCCTGCTCCCTACAGAAAGGCTGTCAAACCAGTAAACCAAATCCAGTCTGTTGGCACAGTCCTATGCTGCCTTCTGCCACTACCTTCACAGTGCAGATGGGGTATGTCAGCCTGGGATAAACCCTCTAGGGCAGCACATGGGCATCTTGTTGATCTCTCTATCTATGACTAACAAAGGGTTAGGAATCAAACAAAAGGTTCATCTCTAGCCCGTGTACAGTCTGAAAAACTCAGCAATAAGCTGCAACAGAATCCATTATAGCAGTCCCAAAACAGATAATGAACCTGATTTCCCTCAATGATGTTAAGAAACTAAAAAATTAATAAGCCTCAGGATTACCTAGGACTTATGAAATAATTTACTTTGCCTTCCTGCCATTCCTAGATTCATATTTAGCAGTATCATTATATGAAAGTTTTTTCGAATATATCTCCCAATTATTTTTCAGATATGTAAATCTCCACTTAGAAAACTCAGGAACAAAGAAAGATGCCTTTCAGCCTTTATGTCCAAACTCATCTGAGAGCATGCTGAGGTCCAGTTATCTGTGATATCAACCAGTAGCAGACTGCAGCTACAGCTGTTAGTATCAGCCCTGTTTGGGTAGGAAAATTCATGACTGCGCTTACATTATTCGAAAGTTCATGTAGTATTTGCAACACTTACAGCAAGGACCTAGGTACTGTTTCTATAGTGGGAGAAAAGCCGAACTGCTCCTCAGCAGGTGACGTGCATTACAATCACCTTACAAGGTGCAAACAAAAGACAACTAGGAATGACCACAATGCTGACCACGCTCTTAGATAAAGGCAAGTCAAGGAGAGTTGAGAGGACTCAGCAACAAAGGCACAAAGCAAATGCAGATCCTGAAGACGGTTATGATGTTTCAGAGACTTATGGATATTTGTGTCCCAAATCCCTTTGAGATACTGATAGCATCTGTCACTCATTTCAGACACAATACAACTTCCAGTTTATTTTGTTAAGGCAGTAATTTATGCATGAGTACCTTAATTTTGACTGTGCCCCTCTATTTGTTTAGCAGTAGATAAAACTGTTAACATCCACCATACTCAGTAAGGATGCTACATAGAAGATTACATCTGTAACAAGCTAACACAGACATTTTGAAGTTTCATGAAAGTCTGTTACTGAGTGGGTAACCATCCTTGCACTTCTTGCTGTGTTTACCTGAATAAATGCATTTGCCATTTGCTCTGGCAGTCATGGGCTAACACAAAATTTGCTAAAATGCCAGTGGCAGAATACAGTTGTAGAAACAAAATTGCACAATCACATGGGAAGCAAACACCATTAAAACTCAGTCTGTTACTTCTCAGTTATTTAGGTCACAGGTAAGTCAGCTGGCTCAGAAAAAAAAGCCAGCTGAGGTCCAGCAGGACTTATGAGCTCAGGTACAGTACAAGGAATGAAGCTGCACAACTGTCAGCCCACCTCAGCCCTATGGCAAGTTAGATACATCTTTTTGCTTTGTAAGAGTTCCCAAATTAACAGATATGATCTGGTGACACAAAATACAAGTTTAAAAATATTACAGTTGTGTGATGCTGTTTAAGACAGATGTTTTCTTGAAAGACATGCCAAGAAAAACTGTTACTCAAGAAATGCAGGCAATATTGCTTATAATGTCATATGTGTTTAGTATTACAAATAAACAAGGAAAATGAGCAAAGAGAGTATTTTACCTTTCTTGCTGCTATGTTTTTCTTCATTCTGTGCTTCAGAAAGACACAATGCTTCCTTCTGACTAGAGAAGCTTGTTTCTTCTTCAAGAGCTGAAGTGTCATGCTGGCGGCTGAGTCTTCTCTTCTTTGTCAATGGTTCTTCTCCCTCAGATTTCATACTGGGGTTAGGCAGATGAAAGCAAGAACTTTGCATGAAGTTATCAAGCTGCCAATTAGCGTTCTGCAACTGTCTCCAAGGTCCAAAAAATGGAGGGAGTCTCCAGTTTGTTGAGAAATCAACTGGAACAGGAAGTGGAAACGAGGCCCAGGGATAGTGTCCGGCCCATCTCATACAGCTGGAAACTGGGCTGTTCAAGGCGAGTATCTGAGAACCATTCCAGTGGGCTATCCAGTCTCTGCCCAGCCTTTGCACATGACGGGGCAGCATGGAGTGTCTACCAGAGAAAGCACACATTTCAGTACCTGCACACAACTGCATCCACCTGTAGAAGGCTGTGGATGCAAGTCATTCTGCTGCTGACTTATACAAGATACACTTGCTCTACACATTAATACATACAAGATATTCAAACCTTTTTAGAGACTTGGCAGATACGTAAACCTTCATCAAAAGGATGCACAAAGTGGGACTTCACACGGCAATTTTTTATCTTTTTTTCCCTTTCAGATTTACAAAAGCCATTTAACTGACAAACTCTACCCATCTGAATAACTGTTTACAATTTATTTTCTGACTTGGTGAATCGAACTATCAGAGCTTTTTATAAGACCATTCCACTGAGCATTCAAAAGTCATTTCTGCATGTCGCATTAACTTTGTGGTAAGGCTATCTGAAAGCAATCAGAAAACCACTTTCCTCCAAACAGTCGGAAATTTGTTTAAAAAGCCATTGACTTGGCTCAAACCACAATGCCACCAAGCCAAGGAAACAGAGGTACTAATTCTCAAGGCATCTCTGGCACCAGCTTACAGACTAAATTTGTCTTATTCCTTTTCCAGATAGTAAACCCCACAGCTTAGTGATTAAAACCATGAAAATAAGGTGGGTGCCCCCAGCCAGGGAAGAAAAAAAAAAAAAAAAAAAAAGGAGAAAAAAAGAAAAAAAAGTTTCTCAACTACAGGGCAGGAAGGAAGGCTGAGTAACACAAATCTGTTCCAGCTTCCTCATCGTTTAAATAAGGTGCATTTTGAGCTTACAAACAAGAGATGACAACGCTCAGTAGTTGAACTAAAGCAAGAACTTCCTACCTGCCACTCAGCCTAAATACAACCTTCAGCAAAACCGGCTTGTCCTGAACCAGCACCTTTCACTTCAGCGCACCAGCAGCGGCTGGACAGACAGAGAAGCGGAGCACACCCCAGGGCACCGCGCGCCACATAACGATGGAGCTCAAAGGAAGAGGCGCCGCTCCCTCATAAAAACCTCCTGAAACCTCCTGAAACACAGGCTCAGAAAGTCTCCCTTCCTCCAACAGCCCAGCCCCAGGCAAATATC
>JANHFX010017892.1:24123-36965 GCA_027560015.1 Chloroceryle amazona | reverse complement strand
AAAAAAAAAAAAAAAAAAAAAAAAAAAAAAAAAAAAAAAACAAAAAAAAAAAACCCCAAAAAAAAAAAAAAAAAAAAAAACAAAACAAAACAAACAAACAAAACCAAACACAAACACTAAAAGCAGTATCACTAAATAGCAACAAGGTGAACAGTTATTACTAGTTTCAAGGAGCTTATATAAGCAGGATACAGAGGATGTATAGCAATGACTTATAAAGAATTGATGTTCCTTTCCTTGGAATTCAAAGGAAGCAAAGAATCAGTCTTTTAAAAGATACCTGGCCATCCCTCCACATAAGAAGATGCCAAAGGAAAAGCCAAAATTATTTGATTGAACCAAGGGTGTTAATCATTACATCAGCCAAATCACAAATTAGGCTCAAGGATGGAAGAGTATTTCTGAAAAAAAATTAATAATTTTGAAATCTGTAGTTCTCTAAGAGGTTTTAAAAAAAAATATCTGCATTCCTTCTGGTCTCAGGATTTTATTCCTACAGGTCCAGTTGGAAACTAAAATAGGTAAATGAAATAAAAGACATCTAAAAGTGGAAACAGAGTAGGTCCCTGGTTCATACAACTCAGGTGGCACCCAGATATCGGATGAATGTTTAAACTCCAGACCTAAAAGTGTCAGTCAGTGCTTTTATTAAAGGAACTTTCAATCATACAGATCAAGTAGGCAGACAGCAGCCAGACAGCAGCCAAGCAACTATCATAAGAGAGGACAGGGACATAAACTGATTCAGGGAAGAAACTACTATTTGATCACTCAAGAAACTTAGCGACTTTACTAAACATTTAGAAATTCCTCCTACCCAAACATCCTCAAATAGCAACCTGAAAAAGAAATAAAAATCCAACTCCAGTAGGACTCCAGGTCCTCCTTTAATTACAGGTCTCTACAAAGAGGCGTGTAATACTGTCTCCCATAAATTTTATAAGCATTGGAATGAAAGAAGAGCTTGGTGATTACCTTTTAAAAGCAGCGCAGGGAAAAGGGGAAGGGAGAAGAAACAAGCCTCATAGAAATTTGCTAACAAATATACAGGGAGATGCACGTTCATAAGCTTAAATGAAGACTCTCTAAAGAATTGAATGCAGCTGTGCATAAAGCAATAGCTAAACCGAAGAGACAACAGAACTTCAGTGCAAAAATTTCTCATTATTTAATATTCCTTCAAGAAAATTACAATTTTAATAACCGCCCAAAGGGCTTAAAAATGCACTGGAGAACGACAAATCTTAAATTTTATAATAGCTTTGGAGGATAAGCTGTTCTTATATAGATCTACTAAGTGGTTACTAGAGAGATTTTGAGAACTGCTTTAAAATGAGATTTTCTCCTCAATTCCTGAAGTGGAAAAATCACTATTGCATCTGCAAACATCTTCTGTTTTTAAACCTGCATAATAGTTTCTAGTAGTCTACTAGGACTACAAAGCAACTGTGAGGCAATCTGCATTTCTATATAAAATTATCCTGCATTATTTAAGATTTGGTTGTTAAATACAGAAAACAAGTTCTAAGTGTTCCTCTGTAGACCTAACCTTGGATCAAACAACATTTTTCTTTTTGCTAATGGAACACAAATTGCATACACTAGTGCTTAATTTTTTTAAATTTGCCTTGCTGGGTTCATGCTTTGCTCGCTTAGGCAACCTGAGCAAATAACTTGGCTGTGATTTGTGCAAAACTTTGTAGGAATTGAAGTTATTCTTCTCAAAGATATAGATAAACTAATTTGGATAGAACTAAGTGCCAAAAAAGAAATGGAACAGAAGATATCTAAAGAGATCAGAAATATGACAGTAAAATACTTAAGGTTTCTTTTGAACAATACAAGTTGTGACATCACTTCCAACTGTTTCTGTGCACAGAAGTGCTCAGATTGATGGCAACAGCCACACAAGGCACATCTAACATCTGTTCCAAGATCCATGGTGATGACTTCATGCTTCTATTGTTTATGACACAAAAGAATCCACTTCTTGTTAATAAAAAGTCAGATTCTCCCATTAGAATTCTCTGCCACTTATTTTAATACACAAAATTACTGGTACTATTCCAAATGCCATCCATTCCCAAAGTAGTGAAGTAGGCAGGGAAGCTACGATGATTATGGTAATCACATTAGATACCACAGGAGAGAAAGTTTAAAAACAAACAAAAACAATCCCCTAAAAAACCTCTATTCAAAATGGATAACTTTAAAAAAAAATAAATACATAAAGACACAAACATCCTACATAGTCATTTAAATTATAGAGTATACCACTTAACCAGGTCCAAAATTTTTTTTTAATCTGTAAATAGATATTGTTAAACCTGCTTGATAGTTGAAAACCATTGAATTTGAAACAGAAACTAGACAATGAAGAAGAACTTAAGACTTCTAGGAAATACAAATTCTAGATATGATCATGCATTTGGAGACACCTTTATAAACCAAGTAGAAGAAATCATAAGTCTAAGCGTTTTCCTACAGATAAGCTAAAGAAGTAGCAGACTGATATTTACCCCTCAGTTTTACCCCACTTAATCCCCAACAAATACCATCACATTCATAACTGTGAGTAAATAAGCAGCAGAGCTTCATTCTTAATTTCACTCAAGAAAATCCATCAATGCACATAGAGGCAATTCTTTACACTGTCAGCTTTGTCTCTTACATGTCCTGCTCTTAAACCTTCCAAAACAAGCCCAGACCTCCTTCCACCACTACGTTGCAGTTACTCCCTTTTCCACGCTGTCTAGATAGAAAGTATAATCTGAGAGGAGGAAAAAAAAAAAGACTGGTTTCCTGTTATGGAATGTGTACAGATGGAAATGTGGAAAGCCTGTGTGGCTGGAGTATGCTTTGTATGGACAGAAATTTGGTACAAATTGACAAAAACACTGATAATTCAGTCTTCCAGACATTTTGCCAGAATGGCAAATAGCTTGACCAAATTTAGATGAAAGCCAGCAAAATGCAACTCCATCTTGTTTTAAAATCCATTTAAAAATCAGAATAAGGAAAAAATAATTATATTTTTTCCTAACCCTCTCTCTTAACCTTTCTAATTTTAAATCAAAACCTTATCAAAAACAATTCGATTGGCATTAAAGGTCACCTTCAGTCTGAATTTTGGCAAAACTACAAACAAGTGAAAAGACATTTTGTTAAAGGCTTATATAGCCTTATTTTCAGGCAGAGGTGCAAGTACCATGCGTAAGGACATTTTGGTTTCATTAAGGGACAGCTAGCCTTTCATACTACCTACAAAGAGAGAATTTCATACAAATGAGACAACACATCTTCAGACAGATCTCTTTACCAGTAGACTGTGATCTCTTTGAAGAGAGAGAGAAAAATGGTACTGTCATATAGAGACAAATCAAGAACAATTTATCTTAGTTTAACCTAAATGTATATTTCCTGATGTTTACACTTGTCTATGAAACTTTACACTTCTAATAATATTAAATAAATTTATAATAAATAAATCAGTAAAAGAGGGATTTCTAAAGTTCTACAATTTGTTGGGTCTTATTTTATTGATTTACTTATTATGTCAGCAGAAAAAGCAATGTTTCTAAAACTAGACAAAAATAAATATTCACAAGTTAGATGTAAGTTTCTACACTTAAATGCATATAACCTCACAAATCAGGTATTCTTTGATTGGAAGTATTACTCATTTCTATCACACTACTTGATTTTCCAGTCTTCTGTCTCCAAATATATTCTAAGTCAGATTTTTTTTTAAAGATCTTTCTAAATTTAAGACCTAGGCATTACAGAATTAAAAATTTATTCAGAACAGACAAATAGACTGGGAAATTACTTAATAGAAGCTACTAGGCACATTTACTGTTTTTTATGCTTTCTAAAGTGTTCATGAGTGCTACTTGGGAACGTATGGTTCAAGTGAGCAGCTTAATTTTATATTAATAAAAACTAAACAAAAACTATGGCATAAGGCAATACAGTCATTTTTGTTATAATGCCCCCACAAAATCTGAAATTTAAGTGGAAAGGTTGCTTCACATGACTTTTTTTATTCCCCTCTAAAATGGCTCACTGGGTTTTAAGCAGTATCTTCAAATGCATGCAACATACTAAAAAGCAATTCAAAATGGAAAGATTCTACAAAGGCAAACACAAAAAGCGGGCTGATAGAATTTCTAAATACAAACACAGGGCATAAGTACAAAAAAAAGGTGAAGACAAATCGATATTAAAAAAATCAGTATTTATGTAAAAAAATAATGCATTGCATATTGTAAAATCGGTCAATAACAGTATTCACCTTCACAAAGGTTTCTAGATTTTCAGCCTTCAAAAGGTTACATAGCAAGGAAGAGAGACCATAACTACATGGGAGGCAGACTCCATCCTATTTCCATCTCAGAAATTTACACCCTGAACCAGCAGGGAAATTAGGAGCAGAGTATTAATTCTGCTTACAGCAAAGCGTGGTTTTCTACTGCTAAAGCATTCATCCAGTTCATATGGATCTGGGAGTCAGAGACAGCCTGCTTTTGTCAAAGAAACAGACACAAAAATTAAGCTTCTAAAACAGAGCTGGGATGAAGGTGCAAGTCAGTGAGTAGATCCTCCATGCTGAAGACCGAAACTTTTCTGGAATCCATAAACTCACTCTATGAAGACTTCATCTCAGACAGGTTATCCAAGTTCACATATACTTTACAAATACATTTCATACCATGCAAGTTTAAATAATATTTTACTGTTATACTAGAACTCTTTCTTCATGTTTTTCTCTGAAAAAAAAAGTTTGTATTACATAAACAGAACTTGTTTTTCACTAAGATAACTAAAAAAAGCCTAAATCCTTACCTGTAGAAATCACGATTACCATATTGACAATAATACATTCATGTAGCTGAGGGTCTGCCCCAAAACTATTTTAAAGCCATTTTATTAAAAAATTCTCTAAGAAACGAATGTAATATACAGTTTGGTGAAGCATCGGAACTCGTATTACAGCTCTTCGCTTTTAGGTACTAAATACCCTCTAATAATCATCAGGCAATAATCCTTAGTAAGAAAATACAACAGCAAGACAGTTTCAACTGTTGTTGGTTCTGGGGTTTTTTTCTACTTTCAGAATGCCCTATAAAGCTGCAAAATCATGTACTTTTAAGCAACACTGTAAAACAGACAACTTCAAACTGAATTATTGCGAAAAAATCCCTCAACTCTGCTCTTTTTGACATGACTCAATGATGTAGACAAAAATGCTAACATTAAAAATTATCTGTATCTACTGACAAAAGAAAACTAGTATCACAAACTAGTCATTCATTTCTTCAGAAAATCGTATTTATAGTGTGCAGTTTACATCTAAAACGAGAAATAAGATTGTCAAAACAGTACTTCAACATGTAAGAGATGAACATATAAAGGCACATATGGATTGTCAATTATTTTATCACATTTCTTTGAAAACAGAGTATTTTCTGCACTTGTAAACAACTTTGTTTACATAAAGGCTCACACCGTTAAAGTGAGGATAGTGCTGCTCACACAGGTATTGCTACATTCACAGTTCAACGGAATTTTAGACAGTATATGAGGTACACTCCCAATTAGAGCCATCTTCATTTCTTCCTTGTTCACTTGATCATTAGATAACTGAATTATGCAGACTAAAACTACTGACCAGCCAGTAATACCCAAATCATCAGATCCATGATAATCATTAGCAGTAATTAAACTTCAAAAGAGCAAAAAGTCACCTTTGCAGAAAAAAAGTTCCTGTTCTTCATTACATGAACATTTTTCTTCATTTTTATGTATGAGTAAACTCATCTGGGCACATTAAGAGACTATTCAAGCCATATTAGAGTTTTTGCACCTTTTGACCAGTATGCTATTTCAGTCTCTTGATTTAACAGCTTGGGAGTAAAAATCACCTTCCCTTTGATCTTCTGGCATACAAGTCTCTTATGCTTTGTGTTAGCTGCTTTATGAACACTTTGTATACTCTTCCACAGTATGTATGCACGGTTTTCCGTAATTCCAGTTCTAGGGGCTGCAACAGGGAATGAACGAGGTCATCTTCAAATGAGTACTGTTAAGAGGTTAAGAAAATAAGATTTAAGGTCAATACAGAATTGTGTCATTATTCAGAGTTATTAAAGAGTTTTAATAAACCTATAGGAAGCAAGTATGATGGTCAAAGGTGCTTCTATACATGTTTTCAAAAATTCAGAGAGCTTCTGCATGCAATATTTGAAAAACACCTCCAAATTACAGAATTATTCTCTAATGATTTTAATAACCCTAACAAGCAAGATTTAAAAAAAACAAACAAAACAAAGAAACAAAACAAACAAAACCCCCCAAAAACAACCAAACAACCCCCCCCCACACACACAGACAAAACCAACCAAACAAAAAATACACAAAAGCAGCCAAACCAAACCAAAACCTCAAAAGCTTCAGCAAATTAACATACCCAGACAGCCATGGAGGCAATTTAAAATGACCTTATTAACAAGATTTACAGATCTAAAATGATTTCTGATCATTTGTTTGTTGAACAGTAAATCTCTTGAATGACGTACAACTTTTAAGGAATGCAATTCTTATCAAATTATAATGAAACAATAGTATGAAAAGTGGCACTACTAAAGTTTCATTAAATTGAATGATGGTCAAACACATATTATGTTTAACACAGACATGAAATAAAGAAGTCATTACTTCAACAGTGCAATATTTTTTTATAAACAAATTATAAGCTAAAAATAGCATTTCAAAGTAACATAATTTTGTTCATCTTATTACCACTGAATCAGTAGTGTTTTACATACTTTCTCTGACATACTCATAAACCAAATGGGATCATAAATAAAAATAAATCATTTTTTCTTCTGTTTTTGACAATACTCAAAGGAAACAAAGAAATGGTAATTTTACGGAAACACATTCATTTTCCCTGCAATGTGTTCTCAGACCCCCAAAAGTACTTTTCTTCATTTTTATATCCATATGACAACATGTAATAAAGCACCATTAAAATATACTATTGATTTTTGAAGGTTATACACACACAATAGCCTGCTACATTAAAATGTGCATCGGTGCTAAATTTTACAGCTCTTCAGTGAGTATACTGATGTAGTGATGAATAGTTTATTAGATGACTTATTTGCAGAATAAAAAGAAGTCATTGTTCTTAGTATTTAAAGGAACAGCAACATATTAATACACTGGATCTACAGAAAAGGTCAAAACACGGTATTTAAAATAATAAAAATATCAGTTCAAATCTAGCTACCATTACATCCTAAAATGTTGCAGTAAATACACACAAACTTCGTGAAGAAAGGCTTTTTTCTGCATTTTAAAATCTCCAGAAAAAAAAGCTTCTGGTGATTACCAAATTCTCATGCAGTTTATTACGTGTATTTATTAAAGGAATGGTAATAAAGGCTTTTAAACAGACATTGACGACTACAGACAATGTTTTAGAATAATAATCTAGACATAGTCTACACAACGTTTCAAAAGATGCTCATCACAAGAGGTAAACACTGGAATTCTATCCAAGCAGTAAATGAAAAATTGGTAAAACTCTTGGCATCACTTAAAAGATAAAACAAATAATTTTTTGCAATCAAGTATTAACAAAACCTACAAAATACAGGCAACACTGTAGATAAAGGTACATTAAAAAAATAACTTCAGACAAGTACAATGCTGAAAATACTTACATTTTTTATTGCTTCATAGACAGCCCTAAAAGTTGGTTGTTTATCATCATGGTAAACACCTCTGTTTCCATGAAGAATAAATATACCATCTTCTTCAGCTTCCTTACAATTACTTCCATAGATACAGTGGTCAGGCCGATAATTCCATTGGCAAGGAAAGACATAAAGACTTTCTGTGCAGAAAAATGACAGCTCTGGATTAAGTATCCAAAACATTTCAGGAAATCCTAATCTTCTCTACAAAAGGCTGCTTTGTAAACTTCTGTAGTTGTTTTGAAACCTAACAGCTAATTACACTTTAGCAATCTCCAATGCTGTCTCTCAAAGTAAACACTTTCAGAAAACAAAAGAAATTAAAAATTCCTTAAATATCTTCACTGAAACATCTGCTAAAAGAGTATTTTCCTGGATTTTTGAACATCATAGAAAAGATCAACTTGGTTATGTTGGACTTAGAATCAAAGTGGATTTACCTGGATTGTGAAAAAACATAATGTTCAATAAATCCTGATCACCCCATGTAATGTTCAACTTGTATTTCTTCAGCAGTGGCATAAGAATTTCTCTCCACTGTAACCGGACTGGTGTCATATCATTCTATTAAAAAAAACAACACACATTCAGGACAATTATATTGATAAAGAAGGAAAAGCCCTACAGAATCACAGTAATTTGCTTTTTAAAATTAGAAGTCTCAAAAGTATAGATGGTTTCTTTCTTTTAAGCAAATGAGCACATTAAGGAAAATTGTTATGGACATTTCCAATATGCTTTATTTGTCAATTATCATCTTGTAATGAAAATTACATGCATATACTACTCCTGTTTAACTAGCACATTAAATTTTCATCTTCAAGATTTCCCTCAAACATCTTAAATCAAGATTCTAAGAAACAGTAAGGTTTGTTTGTTTTTTTTTAATATTGCCCTAGGATCTAACACAAAAACTGCATTTAAGTGATGCATGGAGGTACATGGGCACTATTTAAACATTCACCCTTCTTGAAATTTCTCTATTTCAAGGTGATAATATATACAGGTTTTAAAGTTAAATTTAAAAATTAAACCAAATTTGATATAAAATTAATTATTAAATAGTTGCAAACACATACAGTGAAGAAATATTGGCCACAAAACAGTGCACAAAACCATGGAAATCCTTCAAAGGTTTTCAGAAGAATTTTCATTGATTTGAACTAATTTATTTAGTTAATGAACTTGAACTTCCACAGCAAAGGCATAACCTTTCACTAGGCAGTAAGACTCTAAACCAACAGCTGTTACTTAATTCCCAAATTCTTGAGTTAGCTAAATCACTTCAAAGGAAAAAGAGAAGGAATTCCTCTAAGGTTTTTGTCTGAGACAGTGCTACTTGGAGAAAGCTGCTCTACACTGAACTTCACCTTATAAAAGGAGTTACCAGCTGCAGCATCACAGGTTACATATTTTCTAAAGGTAATTTCTTGCCTTTACACTACATTTAAACTCTACTAGAACAGAAAAGGAACAAGGCTGCTCACAATGTACCTTTTCCTTCAGTATCAAAGACTTTCTTCTCTGAGCCTTTCACTGACAAACTAGAAAGTGGAAAAATTAGCAGTTCAGTTTTTAGTCTTTCCTCAAATTCATTTGAGGAAAATTTCAGCCAAATATGAAGGGCTTTCAGAATAGAAGACTACAAAAAAAAAAAAAAAAAAAGAAATACTATCAGATTTCAGACAAAAATTAATACAAAAAAGATCTACAGCTTGTATTATGTAAGAAGCCAAATAGAATATTACAGTCCCTTCTGTACTAAAAAAAATTACAACTGTGATTGCTTGCAAGTATTTGATGAGAGCAGGCATAAGAAACGCACAAGAGAATTCTGCTCTAGTAAGAATTATCATTAGGCTCAGTACAATGTGATTAAAGGAAAACGCAGGCTTAACACCAAAGTAAAACCCTCCAAAAAGCAAATCAATCAATTTGAATCCATGTGTAAAGATTATTTCCTCACTTGAACTTTGTCATCCATAGAATACTGACCAAAGGTTTAAATTTCAATTTGATGTAATAATTAAAAGCACGGTTAAATGAGTTCTCCAATACCAGGATGATCTTAACAGAATATACAGTTGAGTAAATACTACTCAACAAATGACACCACCAGATTAAAGAATTAGAAACTGTAATATTCCAATAAACTCTGCACAAGTAGGATATCAATTTATTAACACTGATGTATCACGAAACCAGTGTACAAATCACAGAGCAAGAGAAACTATGTGAAATGTAATACAACCTCCTTCTTTAACATTCTACTGTAGCTTGTAGTGAGGTCCAACAGCATGAGAAGTATAATGCTCAAGTTCAATCAAAACTGACAGTAGAATTGCTTTCAAAAAGTTATTCAAGTAAATATGAGAAAAATAACTCTGTAACTTAAGGATTTCCAGAATATAAGACTCCTCTCCAATATTCAACATGTTGCAAAGAAGATTAAAGAGGCTTAAGTAAAAAAAAAAAAGCCATCAGTGGTAGTGGGCATTTCTGTGATGCCATCAAGCTGATAGCCACAGGCTCTTATGAACCCTCAAAATTTTCTATTTTTTGAGTCGATGAAAATGTGTAAAAATAAAATATATATAAGGACCCTAATATATTCTCCTACATGCTTGGGCTTGTCTTGCTGGTTTTTTGTTGTTGTTGTTTGTCTGTTTAAATGCTGTGCTAATTAGTTCAGTCATTACTGATTTGTGTCCCAGAAGACTTCTACCTGGCCAAGATTGAGGTCAGACTTAGAAGAGCTGTCACAGTTATCCTGTAGTAACCAAGTATTGCCTTTCTCTTAATTCTACTAAGAAAATATAAAGTTGAGGAAAAATACTCAAATGATACAGCAGTATCTAAACAAACTGCAGCTTTTAACCAAGTTGCCAAAACCACAATCCCCCCAAAAGTCAACTGATTTAAATTTCCTTAATGCCACATGAGAGTAAGACCTCCTGGTTACATGACTATCCTGTTCTTGCATTAATACTGTAGGTTTTTTTATGAGCAGATTTACTTCACTAACCCAACAGGACGACTTATTTTTCTACCATCACCAAATTTAACTGAATCATAGGAAGGACCAGCAAACACCAGAGGCTAGGACAAAGTAAATAAGAAAAGCAGGGAAAAGCAGCTAGTAAGAGATGGGAACTTTGCTTTGAGAAGTAATTAGCTTTTGTGCAGGCTCACCATATTTCTTGACTTAAGCAATACTGAATGGTAAAAAAAAAAGAAAATAAAAAGTGTACAATGGCTTAGGTTATAGAAACTCTGAACTTCACTGATTTGTCTACAGCATAACCATGAACCTCTCCTTTGCACACAATATCTGGAGTTATTTTGTTTGGGACTTGTTTGATTTTCTAAGAGCTCATTCCTTTTCCTTGACTGCCCATGTGTGACAGGCACTGCAACAACTAAGTTTCTTAACAAATTTGATAGAAGTCATTGTTCTCTATTCACAAAGCCTCGCTGGTCTAGGACTTCTTGTTAAAACACCGTACCTGTGGTATTTGCTACATCTCTTTCAGCTTAAAAGTATCTACATCTGTAGGTGTTCAAATATTAAAAAGTTATTACTTACTACTATTATTGGTTCCATCTCCTAAATATTCTTGTGTGGTTTACATTCCCATTTTCTAATTGCTGCTTAGCAAAGACAACAGGCAGGCACTAACCATCAGAAGCTTCATTACTGATTCTAGTCTTATGTCCAGTTATGCACTGTTTAATGACTATGCTATATTCAGTAACATAAATGTGCATACATATGTATCTGCATGTATGTATACAGATATGTATGTGCATATATTGGTACTGTGTATATATACACACACACACACTCATCAAAACATTCAAGACAAATAAGATCCTTAGGACCAGGAGTGACAACTTCCATTAGGCATCACAGATAGCCAGGTAGTGAAGATGCTTGTCTAAAATGACTAGACCTGACAGTCCTGAGAGATAGAGGCCTGAATAAGTGATAAAAGAAGACTTAATCCTGGAGCAATATGTGGAACTACAGGTTTTCTGCTACCCACGTGAGCACTATAACCACTGGCTAAGGTCTACGGTTCTACTTTTTATTTATTCACCTTGTGGCTCTTCCTGACTCTTACAAAACAATGTGACAACAAAAGAAAGATGCTTAAAGGCCTCAAGCAACTTAGCCTGTAATTCTGGGCTGAAGAAACTACAATAGACAAAGAACATGCAATTTTAAATCCATTGTATTGGATGAATATCTCAATCCAAAGCTTCCACTGTTTAAACAAGTGCTCTAGCTGGTCATACAAAGAGGTCTACAGACAGCTTTTTAAAGTTAAAAACATTCCCAGAACTTATATACTTCTTGATGAATTGGTGAGTCTCCTGAATGAATATAAACAAATTCTGACCTTCCTATATGACAATGAAGCATTTTCTCGTTCTACTGTACTTGACTGGAATAATTCATGGGACATGACACAGTACAGTACCCATAAGGTCCAAAAGCATCAACAGTGTTGCTAGCAAAGTGTACTAGGACAGTCCCTACCCCTGAATTTGGTTTACCTCCCTTCTCAAGGCTTGATATTAGTAATTCCTTTGCTGTCAGTCACAAGGGAAGCCATACAGTCTCAAGCCTACTACTGTGCACAGTCTCAACTACAATAAAGCCTTTTCAAAGTTTTGTTGTGAGTCTTTCAATTTTTTATATTAACCATTCCTCTTTTTATGACGTTCAGTGAACCTGAAGATGAAAACTAAGTGTCTGCAAGTCTCCACAAATTGTTTTTGTAATAAAGCTTGTGCATCTCAGGGCCCTGCTCCACAAGCTTGTGGTACTCTAAGTACTATGGGAGCATAAAGTAAATGGTTCCCCTGATGAGTGCTCTCTAAGCCAAGACCTCAGTAATCAATATTGTATAACAGAAACTCATTTCCTACTTAGTCATTACCCAGGCTTCATTATCTGCTATAATATTAATTAATATATAATAATAATTAATATTATTATATATATTATTATAATTAATTATTATAATGTTCTAACACTATCATTACTAAATTTTAGGTAATCTAGTAGCTCTC
>JANHFX010017892.1:0-24023 GCA_027560015.1 Chloroceryle amazona | reverse complement strand
CTAGTAGCTCTCCTATTAGACATCCTCCAACTGTTCTGACTGGGCTGAGCATGCTGCCACAAGCCTGATACCATACAACACTTCTCCAGTGAGTCCAACAGATGGAAGGACTAACTCAGTAGCACTGGTTAGAAATCATGAGGTAGTCTCCCATCAGAAGCAGTTCTGAGCCTTACAACATCAAAAAGTCTCCACTGGTAAGTATGTTGGTCACTGTCAATAAGGTCTAATGCAGAGTCTTAGCAAGCCATTCACACTGGAGAAAGTATCTATCGCCACAGATTCAAAGCTTGAACAAATACTAACATTACACTTGTCAGCAATGTACAGAGGCAAAACACCTGGACACTCAGATAGATGTTCAGCATTTGTTATACAAGGGCCTGAAAGCTATGGGGGCAAGGTTTTAAATCAGGAAGGGTATCTGAAGATGACACGTCAAAATGCTTCAGCTGAACCAGGAAATCTATACATGTCAAAACATATATCCAAACGTTATCTTGAGCAAGAAGCACAGACATAATCAGACAGACTCCAGGAAAGATATATGGATGATGAAAGCAGGACAGAAAAAGGTATTGCAATAGAAGGAAAAAGATGACATTCATGCAAGAAGTTCTCAGCAAACACATTAAAATCTGCACAACATATACCAAAAAAACCTCACCCAACCAAGAAAAAAAACTCAACCTCCCCAAAAAAGAAACCATATTTTTAATTTCTTTTTACTTCTTACTGTCAAAGAGAGAAAGAACATTTCTCTGTGTGCACTCTAGTCTCAAATGTTTGAGGAATTGCCACAGTGAACACATAAGCATTTCAGGACAAGTTTGAAGTTCAGAAGGCATGTGAAAGCAAAGGCCAAAAGTATATATGCATCAGATATGGAAGGGGAACTCCAATTTTGAAGTTAACATTAAAGCCCTAGGAATGATGCCAAAGAATGATGACTAATGTAGAAAATGCTGTATTTCTAACATTTAAAAAAACTGAAATGAAGCAGGAGAATGGATTAATTACCTCTTTTTTTTGTATTAACTAAAGCCATCAAAAGGGGCTTTGAATCATGTGCTTTGCACTCTTTCTGACTCCCTTTCTCAAGTGCCCTTTCATAACTCTGAGTATTTAGCATACTTGCACAGTACTGGGTAGCTCACTCCAGTTTTGGTTCCTTACCCCTAAAGGTATGAATGCTAAGTCTGCAACTCTTCAAGCAGACTTGCTTAGGTACAGTGGGCACTTAACAATTTGAGAAAGAGCATTAAGATTAATGCTTTCAAGACAATTCCAGACTGATGCCCTGTACTAGTTATGATACACAATCGTCCTCACTACAGAAATTCAGTGGCCCACTTAGCCAGAAACTGTACATCACATTAGGTATACTGAACATTGCCAGGAGGATCATAAGGAAAGTATAAGGATTCATGCCTTGTCTTACAGCTGAGGTCTTCTAAATCACAGATATTCACCCCCATAATAAAGAGTGATTATAAAAAAATCACTTCCTCCAAGGATGGTTTTGGTTTAGTAATCTGACATGTAACATTGCATAATAAATATACAACTTGGTAACAACACAAGCATGTAGCAGATATTTCCAGAAACTGGAAAATATTCCAGCCCTCTAGTACCAAGGGAAAGCAGCAATATTCCAGTTTGAATTTCAAAGTACTCAGAATGATTTCATCTACTGAAATCTGTATATATTGACTTAAGTTTTAAGAAAGCATTGGGTTGAGGTGTTAAAGAGAAAGGACTTTATACTGTCCTCTAGAAAACTGCAGTTCATTTGAAAGACAATTTCTGTATCCTATATAATCTGTATATTTTTGAAAATTTGAACTCAAATTTTAGTAAAAAGGCATAAAGTTTCCAATAAATTGGTAAGTTAAGTTGTACCAAGAAGCCCAACCAGAATTCTAAAAATAATTCACTACACAAAAATGCATTGTCAGAGGTTAAAATACATGCAGTTTTCAGTCCTGCATTTTTCTTGTTATACTTTTCAATATTTTCATTTCTGCAGATGCCATAACCTAGAAAACAAAGTAAACAATGCAAGATTCCACTGATGATATATACAAACAAGTTTTTCTTCTTAGGGAAACTACAGCTGTATACTATAGCTATTAGAGCTTTCTGCTACAACTGAGATAATCCCTTCTCCATTTTTCTTAAAGTTTCTGTATTTCCATAAGAAAAATACATAGCAAGAATCTTAAAATGAAAAGTAAACCTTTCTTGAATTGGAAATGAGGAAGAAATAGTAACACTACTGGAAGCTTATATTGCCCCTCTAAGGGGGCACCTTCCAATAGTTTTTGATTGCACGATTATTTTTTGCCCTCATGATTATTTCCCCCCTAATCAGACTTCTCTTAGACTCATTTTTCCTCTAGTATAATCCCACAGTACTGCTTTTGTACTTGTGCTTCAGCTGTGTAAGAAAAAACTTCCCATCTGTGAAGCAATAACCATTTCTGCTGCTGCATGCACTGCTTCATCAAGTACTTTCATGGTGAACTTATTTCTCTACAAATAACTATGACTTCAAAGTAAATCAAAAGGTATTTTGGGTGATAATCACCTGGTTACAATGTAAAAGATCCAAATTTGTAAACTGTACCATTAAAGTAACTTGCTAAGTGTTTTAGCACCACCTCCTGGTCATATTACTACACACAATTTTAAAGTTAGCTTGCAGTATATATTAACCCTTTTCTGGGATCTCTACATTGAAGAAAAAAAACAAACACACACACACAAAAAAACCCCCAGAATATCTACTGACAAATGATTTCCAGCAGAATGTATCAAGCCATTGGGTGTCTCAGAAATAAGGAAAAAATGTAAAATATCAAGTGCACTTGAAATTCAGGAATTCCACATCTTACAACGAATGACATTTTAAAAACACAAGTTAAATACCATTTTAAGCACAACATATTTTTATAACATTATTCCAATTACAAGAAAAATATTTTGAATAACACTGTACTACATGAATTTGAAAAAGGTTTAGAATTAAATAAAACCACAGAAAATTCAATAAAGGCAACACACATACCTTGAAATACTTTCTTCTGATACGTGTCATATTCATTAACATGACTCCAGAATTTATTCCAGTTACTCCATAATAGGGATGTCTAGCAAAACGATTATACCACCCGATACGAGGCTCTTCATGTTCCGGTGCCATTGCAGCAATTTGTGTGGAGTTGAACTTTCCCAGAAAAGACCAAATATCATCAACAGGTCTCAAAAACAGGATGTCAGTATCAACATAGAGTAGTGAATCCACATTTTTGAGGATTAACTGAGGGAAAGAAATTGAAAACCAAACTTTTAAACTTTTGTTCATTTTTTTTCTTATAACAGAAGTTGCTTAGTTTACACAATAAAGTTCAATACATTATTGTCATATGCAAATATGACTTTAGACCAACACTTTGCAGTCAATAAATTTGTCATCATTCCCTCTTCTCCCATTTTGGAGAACTTCTGTAGAGTAAAACAGAGGTTTTCTACAGAATTGTAATGCAAAGGCACTTAGTCTACATTTCATATCCTGAGGTTTCTTGGGAGTAGGTTGCAAGCCAGATGAAACATTACCGTAACAGGAGCTCCAATCTTCCTCCTGTTCCCTTGCTTTCCTATGCATCTAATCAAACAAAGAAGAGGTGTAAGGGAGCCCCAGAAGTATCTGGGAGATAGCTGACACTGCTACAATTCACATAGCCTGAAGTATGACTTCTGAAGTGTCTTAGATGAAGGCTGCCTAAAACACTCTGGCAACAGTAGCCCATTTGCTGTTTAATTTTCTCCTTATACTTCTCAGACAGCCATGCAGGAAATTTTCCAGCTAAATTAGGAGATCAAGTGTGGTAAATCCTTCTTTCTTTGGAGAGGATGACATGACCTGCACCTCTCACTGAGGATACTATGGCATAATGCAGCAAGTGAGGAAAGGACTTTCATTCCTTAGTGCCACAAAAGGTTAAATTCAGAGAGTTTGTTAGGATGTCATAAAAGTAAGTTTTAGGACTAGTAGTAGTTCTTAACTTAAAACTAAGCAGAAATTAGATTAACAAGGACAGCTTGATGATTCATAAACAGGCTTCTATATTGTCCTATTACAGAATAACTTACTGGCAAGAATAGCCTTTGTGAAGCACACGGTTTAAACAATTTCTTCCATTCTGCTGCACTCTCAGTTGGAAATGTTATTGGATACAATGTGTAATTAACTTTTCCTTCATAGGGGAAGTCGTCAAGCTATGTGAAAAGAAGAGATCACAAAAATTACTACAGTTCAATTCTATTACAAAAAAAAAGAAATCAATCCCCCATTCAGATTGAGAACTGAACACAATTACAACACCTCTTCCATAACAGAAACACTTCCTGAACTAAAGAATCTGTCAACTATTTAAAATACTTGAATAAAAAGTGGCACCTGCAGGTCACTATGAAGAAAACACATCATAGCAGACTATACATAAAAGTAAGAGCAAGTAAAATAATTTCGTATTTAAAAATTAAATATATCAACTAAAACCTTTGCCCCTGTTAACTGGTTTCCACAGGAGACATATCAATGAAGTCTTTTTCTATTTAGAATAACCTTACCCAATGTTTTGCCACATTTACTGTTCACATGACATTAGTGTGTATATATTAACATGTATAACATACTAATGTCATAGTTAGTATGACATTTTAAGGACAAAAATAGTAAAACCCTTCACAGCAATATACTAGCCTTGTAATACAGCTACTCCAGTCGTAATATTAACTGAATTACTAAAATTAGACATAACCATATCTACCATTTTGAAAGACTGTTTAGACAATGTAAGGCTGACTCATACTGTAAGCACAGGCAGGGAAGAAAAGGACAGATGTCTTAGTTTCTTTTGTAAAACCAACTTTAAGCTCACACAAGCTAACTGCTTTGTGTTCAGAACATCAGGATTATATTTAATAGATTCAAGGTGACAGATCATGAACTTTTGGTCTATGAAAGGTTTTGTACAGACAATTGGAATTTTTCCACAGGGGAAAAAAAAAAAATCATAAATCCCCATCCAGCATTACAAGACTTGCATATTATCCTCTTTTTTAGACACCTGCATTTCTGCCACTGTATCAAACAACTACTACCACCCAGGGAGCAGAGAAATCGCCATACAATACTCAAATTGTGCTACAAATAGATTAAATAAATTACTTGGATACTTACTATGGCTTTGAAACTCTCATGCAATTGGTCCTCTGCAAAAATATGAAACTGGAGAGGTTTGATGCTGAAAATAATGGCTGATCTCAACATAGTAACAGTCTCCTCCAGTCTTTCACCACAGGCAACCACTGCTAGATGCATTTTCTCAGAAGGATGTGTTTTCATGTAATCATATCTGATACAAAAATATTTTTTCGTTTGACATTGTTTCTAGCACAAGCTTAAAGAAAAGCTCTACTATTTACTGCAGCATGTAATTTAACAAAATACCCTTTATCATATTTAAATCAGCAAAGCATAACTCTAACAGAACATAAAAACAGCATTACACCTCATACATAACCTTACATTTAACCTGAACTATTCATATTCAGTCTGACCACTCCAGCCTATGACGGAAAAACAAGGTATGAAAGAGCTATACAGAAATTAATCAAGCATTTTCTTAGTAATCTTACTATCAAGGAATTCCATCAAAGTTATTTTGAAATAAAGATCACGTGAAGTTACACTGAAATGTGAAAGTCTAACAGCACGCACACCCATTAAGTCTGTAGATGAGCTCATGGTCTCCTCTGTTCCTGAACTCCGTACAGGGATACACAAACATCATAAATATAGCAGCTAAACTCAATAACAAAAGTGAGATAACTCCTGCTTTTAAGAAGTTCTGTCAAGAACACCTTTGAGTGATGTAGATGTTTTGTTCATTTCCTGCTCCAAGAAGTCCTTTTGTCAAACCCATGCTTCAGGATTTCTATTAAGCACTGGCAAAATGACAAAAGCTTTCTCCTCTCCTTCCATCCTGCAGGAATACAATTTGGGTTGGAAGAGGGGGAAACTAACAGTTCAAGCAGCCTTGTGAGATGTCCTGGTGCTCCCAGTGGTTCTGGAAAATCCCCCAGGTACACTGACCACATGTACTGGCCGTGTCATTGGGGCTAAACCGCTGCAAAGTATGGGGATTTGGGAAGTTCTTTCTTCCTGAAGACAACTGCCCAAGGGTTATGGTGAGAACTGCCCGGTGTGTATTATGCAGGCTACACTTTAAAGTTACTCATTCAATACAATAGGCTAAAATTATAATCAGGTAAATACCATTGGCTTGGTGGCAAACACAGTGAGCATACTAAACCTAAATCACATTCTCCTGGACTTCATATGTTTAGTTAGCAAGGAAAGCTTTCAGAGGTTTTAAACACATACCAACTCAAAGCCAGTCTTCAATCCAATATTCTGCGCTTGAGCTATTCACACAGACTATGGGAGGAGAGGGGATAATAGAACTAAGAGTATCTGAAGGTTTAAATTACAAGTTTAATTCCATGTTATGAAGACACACAAAAAAATTTGAATCTAGAAAAGGCTTTCCTAAACTAGTTATGGTAGAGAAATCCTTGGCAAACATACCACCCATTCTTAGAAACTTGCCAAAGAAAGAGACACTTCAAAACAGAAATTAACAGATTTGTTTCTTAGCACTATCTCCACACAATTTATGTAACTAGAACATCTATATGCACGCAAGTTTTCCTTTAAATTGACAAAAGGAACTATACAAATATGCCTTTTTTTCTCCAAGGCACTGAAAAGCAACACACCTTATTTTGAGTTCCATGAGGCAAAATATAAGGAAAGACATCGCTGTAGAACTGCTGAAGTTTAATGCCATAATTAATGGCCACGTTTAAAAAACATTCTGAGTTTTGGAAGAGTTTATTGCGCGCTTGAACTCAAAAAACTCCATCATCCCAGGGATTTTAGATTAATAAAATCTTAATTAGAACATGCAGTCAGAGTCAAGTCATTAAAAATTACATGGATGAAAGACCTTGTAAGTAAGATTCAGATCCAAAACAGGACACCTAAACAAAGATGCTGACATATGAAACTGTGTTGAAAGTCTCATTAAAGCCAATGGCGATCTAGTGAGCAGGATAGGGAGCACAGACAGCAATTAATCTTATTTCAGAGTAAAGCTTGATTCAATTTTTTTAACATATATAGTGTCATTTAGTAAGCTCTAGAATATCCCACCTGACCTCTAGGTACCAGTCCAAAAAGACTGACTGGATGAAAAATAATGTTTTATCTATTAGTCCTAAGGAGATATCTAGGATACCCAACCGCTTCTCAATCTGTCATCTGGATCATTCTCTATGCTCTTTTAATGACCACTTAAGACCTATGTAACATAGACACCTATATGCGAAGTCTGTATTAGATGATTTAATCCACAGACCTAATTCTTTTATAAGTCTTGCAGCAAAACCTGAAAAAATAGTTTAAATCAACAGGAAAAAAAAAGATACATATATATAATAATATCTTTAAATGTAACTGAGGCATGCCCGTTCAGACCTCTATACATAAAACTAATTTAAACATTACATTATGTAGTAAGTAGCTAACGTAAAAAGCACAAAGCAAGTGAATGTGATGAGGGTAGCTGAAACCCAGAAATAAGTAGACTGCTGCAGTATGAACAAGCTGCAAGCAGCAGATTAGCCTCATCAGTAATCCACTGAAAAGGGAATTACAGTAATTAAGCCATGAAAGCCTACAGTGATACTGCAAAGTCATGTGACAAATAAGGGCACAACCTACACAAATGGCATAGCTGAAAGCCAAGCTCCTGAACCACATGTATCACATAGCTTTCCATGAATAAGGTATGATAACAATTATGCCAAAGCAACACTAGAATGCACTGAGATTCAAGGACTATTATTTCTACATCTAGTGACATCTGTGAATAAAAGAACATTTCAAGCCACACAACAAAACCCGGACTGATCATCTAATGCTTTACAATCACTTTATTCACATAATCCATGAGTTTGACTTCATGAGTTCAATTTTTAAATCTGTGCTTAAAAGTAATTTTTTGAGAATGCAAAAAAATAGAAAAAGCTAGTAACAACTGAATTTCAGCTTGCACAATACGAGGAACAGCTGGTCTCAGATTTGTTAATATGCAAGACAAAGCTTTATCCCTGAAGCAGATGGAAAAAGAAGCCATTGGCGAGAACAGGCCACCATTCCCCCTGTGGACTATCCATTAAGAAGTAGATGAGACATATGTCTCAGAGACATTCTACAGCAGAAATTATGACACTCCAGACTTGTAGTTCTTACTCCAGACTTCACAGAGACATTACAAGCTGCATTTGACTTCCCTGCATAAAGACCACTGTCCCTTTTTTTTTTTTACAGATCACAGCCTCCTTTTTAATAATGGTTTTCTTTGTTTGGTTGGGTTTTTTTCACAGATCACAGGCTCCTTTTTAATAATTATGCCTCAGTGCTGCTACTACTACTCCTCTTTCTACACAGACATCTCTAACCACTCCCAGAGGGAAATCACTGCCCCATCTTCATCCATGGACAATACTCACCTCTTGTGCGAATCCTCTACTGCTGGCATCTTTCATCACTTTTTCCTCCTTCTTCCACAAGAAGTAGCATAAAGTTTAAGTTGTCCAGAAGTTTATCAGCTTGAGCTCTGCAGTCTCACCTTCCATATTAATGTGCCCCACACACAGAGCCAGAGATCTATGCCACGACTTGTATCACTCTCTTCTTCAATATTACGTCTACATGACTTTGGCCCTTCCTCTAATACCTTCAAAATTTATCTGCCCCCAACAGCTCCCTTCTCTACTTCTCCTTCCTGAATTTTCAAGCCTCCCTAACTCTCTTTCCCATCTTCCCTCCACTTCTCTCCACTGCAGTTAATCACGCAACTACCACACTAGAAGACAGCTCTGAGTCTGGTATGACCTAATGACACAAGATTTTTCAGCAATACAGATGCTATTTTTTTATTCATCAGTTCAGTAGATGAGTTGGTCATGAGCAAAATAAAATAGTATTTTACAAGAACTGTAACTTGCCTGAGCAAGTGTAGTATCAAAATATCAGAGCTCTGGTATCAGAACAATACCCTTACTGAACCTCAAATCCAGGTTCTGAAAATGTTAAGACACTGCAGTATTAAGACACTTTCAGAAGTGAGGAAATACTTTCAAAATAATGTTGAGAGGCAACATGGAAAATACAAAAATACAAATGTATACTGTTATTTCTAATTACTAGTCGTTTGATGTTTTACTTGGAAGAATTAATAACAAAGTGAAATATGAACTGTATTTTAGTCCGACTTTTGGATAGGCTAATTAGAAATGAGGGCTGTCAAGTTTTCCTTAAGAAAAAAAGAAGTCTCCAATAACATAGAAATCCCAGCTCCTGCAGGTAAAAAAAAACCCTCTGGTAATTCCAAAGGAAAAGCAAAGAATGCACCTGTAATCCAACAGAAGATATTGGGCAGGAAGCCACAACAGGATTTGAGTGTTTAAGGACAAATAAAAGAACTTCACTTTTCTGAGCATACTAATTACATGTGAGTGGTAGGGACAGGAAAGAAAATTAAATAAAACACTTGAGAGAGAGCACCACACATATTCCCATGAGTTTAGAAAATAAATTTTAAAAAATCCACTGTTCAGCAGCAGCATAAATCCTTGCCCTCAAGTACTTCTGTGTTCAAGTGTAAACCTTCATTCTACCAATTCTGCTGTGGGGTTAATAACCTCTCACAGGGGAACATAGCTGGATGAATCTGCTGCAACAAGATCTTCCAGAGCCTGTCTTTCAAGACACTGCCTTCTGTTTAAAGATGCATACCATGACACACTGTGTATTAAATTATCATTTCTAGGCCAATTAAAACTATAAGATAATAATTTGGTAGTATGCTAGAGAGGTATGTTTTTATGGGTTGTACTCTTCAAGAACCTTCACTGCATCCCAGCTGAACACCTCAATAAAAAGCCAAAACCCAAATGATATTATCGCTGAAATACTCACCAGCTCCAGAAAGATCTTAGCTCTGCCCTCTAGACTTGGCACAAGGTGCTGAAGCAAGGGGTCTCCTGCATCCATTTAAGGTAGGATTCTCCTATTCTTACTCTTACCTAACACATTAAGAGCACAGGTGACCAACCCTCAGGAACACCTAAACAGACATAAGGAATCCTAATCTGTGATCATTAAACCCGTCCCAGTTCTAGCCTGCTTTACTGAGGTCTCTGCACAACAGCTTCTACTGCATGCACACAGAGCTACCTTCAGAACTTCCAGAGCAGCTGCATTGTTATAGCATCTAACGTGACCTGGGCATTTTTCAAAGGTGTGATCAAGAGCAATTTTATTTTTCTCTTTTTTCTACCATTCAAGTATAGTGGCACTGTTATTACAGAAAGCCACAAAGGAACCACAGTCAACCTTAATTCTGTGTTACAACCTTTGTGCACTAGATTCCCATCTATTGATGTATTACTAAGCACATCTCTAGGGATCAAACCCAACCTGACTGACAAACTGCCCTCTCCTATTCCCTTAACATGTCTGGGGAGGCCAAGGAAGGAAAGATTAACATCCAGGTACTGAGGGCACAGGGTGGTGTGAATAACTGAAGCAATAAATTGACATCTGCTGTCCTTTCAAATGTTGCTGCTGCCCATTGAGGAGTTACCATTTTTACATGAGTTTTGAACAATGTAAAAATATGTCATTTTCTGAGAAAACTGCTGTCATCCTAACTTGCACCACTGGTTTTTATGTACCAACCCCACCCTATTACATAATGGCATTAATAAGATGTAAGAGTTATTTTGTAGGTTACCAAAAAATTTTTTTAAATTACATCAAACCAAGTTCTCCTACACTGGTTCTGACAGAGGTACAGCCTTTTTCTTTGATCTTTCCTCCATATGGTCTGTAATATACATGAGGCACGCAATATTCACCTTCCTGTACAAGGTTGCTTAATAAAGTCTCTCTGTCCTTCCACAGCATCATTAAACTAACTTTCCCTGATATTATAACCAAATGGACTAGGTTGCCAGGCTCAGCTGTGTTAAAGTTGTTTACACCTACAAGAAGAACAAACATAAGCCTATTGCAAACATGTTTTCTTCTTCAGTATAAAAAAACTAGCCACATTATCAATGTAAATATTTTACACATAAAAGATTTTTGACAATTAGCATGGAAAAAAGGCAAATTATAGTCATTAGAATATTTGGGGGAAATATTTTCATATAGTCAACCTATATCATTTCAAACCTGGCACCACAATGTCCCTCAGAAAAACAAATGACATATATGTAAATACAATACAGACAACTTACATATCACATCCTTTTTTTCTTTTAATACTTTGTGTTTGATCAAAATCAATCGATTCTAGGGATCCTAACCCAGCAGCTTTTAGTTACCAGCAAAAGAAAAGCAAATAGGCAGAGTGAGAATGCAGCAAATTCTACGCTGATTAAAAGCAACTATTAAATTATTCACACACTTATTAGAAGTAGGATCAAGGTAACTACAGAAATTATCTAGATGTAAAAGCGATGAAAATTCTAGTTTTTACTCAGTTTCTTAATTTTATACTACTGCACTGAATTAAAAATTGGTCATAATCAGAGCTTAGTTTGTAGAAGCATGCTAATGGTACCAGCGCATATGATGTTCAAATGCTATCTATTCAATTACAAACTCAATTAATAGATTAAGTTTGAAGTTACAATATATTGTCATTGTCCTGGTTTGAGTTAGAACAAAACTAATTCTGTTCAGTGATTTTACTTTTCAGTTCAGTGCTTCTAACTAACTGCACTGGCTGAAGTTAGCAGCCTGTTTTCCCAGGCAGTGTCTGCTGCTGGCAGTGACAACACCCCATGGTTAGAGTTACTACCAAGGATTGGTGTGCAGACCAAGGCCACTGCAGGATCTTGCGTACCACACAAAGTGTAAGGCTGCACCTCCAGGGAGGAGTGGACAGGACAGGTGACCCCAAACTGACCAGCGAGGTATTCCAGCCCATATACGTCACATTCATTATAAAGCTGAGGGATGTGGAGGGTCTATCTCTCTAAGGGGTCCCTGGCTCTTATCCCCTCTGGGACTGCTTTGCCAGCTTGGCTTCATTCAGGTCCTCTTTCAGTTCCTTCCTCAGAGCATCCCAGAAGGACTCTGTCAGTTCTGTCTTCAATCCTGATCTGTGTGTTGCTGAACCCAGTACCAGAATCCAGCTCCTGAACACAGCTCCCATCTGCTGCTGGGCCCAGCTTGGGACTCTCCCGGTGCCTGCTCCACAGCATCAGTGGTGACGGTGATGTAATTACCATCAGGGGGGCTGGATTCAATACTGGTTTTGTATATATTTGTATATATTCATTTTTATTATTATTATTTTCATTTTCATTAAAGCTGTTCTAGTTTACTTTTCTAATCACTAAGTCTCTCTCCCTTATTCCCTTTCTCTTCCCCCCTGTGGAGGGAGGGGGGGTTAACAGAGAGTGTCTGTTATAGCTCTAAGGGGCCACCCTGACAGTCAATTAAACTTTGACTATAAAAGTCCAAAGTCCCATTTTTCAATGAGCTACCTGGTTTAGAGAAGTCCTGTTTCTCAGGGCTGTCATAATTCATCTCAATATATCCACACCACCAAGACCTCAATGTACTCAAAAAAACTGTGACATTTATTTTTTTAATAGGCAACACAAGTTAAAACCCATCTAGAAGCAACATCCAACAACTGAAATCAGGCAAGTAAGATAGCCAGAGCAATGACTGTGACCCCCAAGAATTTCTTAAGTCTCAGTAGGAGCCATAACAGCTAGATGACACTGGGCACCTTGAAAGGTGTACTAAAAAAAGATATGCATCATCTAGATCATGCAAAATCCAAGCCTCATGTTATCCTTATCAGCAATTTATATTTTTTTTATAACTTTTATGTGCAGTAGTATAGATTTTATCTCATGCTTCCTCTATCATTGTGAAAGCTAACAAATATTCCGTACCAGAACTACAACACAAGACATTCTGTCTCAATAATGTCGATAATCAGAACACTGATTAAAAATGTGGGGGCAGAATAGCTCAAAAAAATCCTTCCCATTTACAGCACAGGCAATAGGTATTACACTTATTAAAGAGACAAGATCCTTATTATTATTAGAATCAACAAGTGGTCAGAACACATCAAGTTCAAATTACATTGAATTACCTGTAGCATGAGTCACACTGAAGTCTATACACAAACCTCTCTCCTAAAGTTTCCAGATTCCTCTAGACTGTCCAACATTCTGTTACAAATCCACAGAATGTTAGCTGTCACTTCATGCTTCATACACTTACAGCTACTCAGAGGAAATAATGTAGCAAGCTGTATTTCAAAAACATCTATGCCAAGTTCTTTCTGTCACAGGTAAACAAAAAACCCTGTGGTGCTGGCACCCGGGAGAAGAAATGCCAAGTGGACTTTCAAGTTAGAAGCAGACAGAAAACAAGATCGTTTTTTTCTAATGTAAATCTTCAAAATCCAGAAGCTGAAGGATTACCTTCCAATGCTTGAAAAACTCCACTGGTAAAGGGAAAGGAGATAGAATTCCGACATTGAAATAAATTTTATTAATCTACTACTGGCACAGAAATTCTGGCTACATTCCTCTGAACAAACTAATTTGGTTAGTTTATTAAAAGAGAAAGACTAGAACACCAGAATATACATTCAGAAACTGATTTATTAACTGGATAGAGCTGTTCTCTTTTTAAGCATTAAACTAGTCCAAATAGAAGATTCAAGGTAAGTGTTAGTGCAGTTCAATGACTAGACTCTGTGATTTCTACTGAAAGCAAACTCATTGGAATTTCCACTATTTTGTTGGCACATCTACAGGCAGTGCAATCAGCTATCCTAGGATTTCTATCAGATATGTAACTCTTCGGTTTTTCTCATAACCCTCTCCCTATCCCAGTCTCTTCAGAGTCCAGCTTTATTCTGCACCTCACTACAAGTGCACTTAAAAAGAACACAAAGGCTTAGTCAACTCAGGATCAAATTATTTGGAATAAGACATTCTCAGTCCTTTCTATTTCAAAACATACCCAAATTAGAACCACAATGATAAAGCTCCTAAGAGGCTTTATCTTCATGAAGAATCTTGAAGTGGCCCTACAAATACAATCTCAGAAAACAAGAATGCCAGACTTTATTTGCTGTTGTTAATAAACTTGCATGGAATTAATTTAATTCCTCCAAAAATCTGACCAGAAGCTGAAGAATAACTACTAAGTATCACATCTGAAACATAAGATAATATCAAAGGTCTAAACCCTTCAGCTTCTCAGTGCACCTAGTACAATACACATATTCTGTTTGAGAGTTAAACAAAATTATAACCCATATCCAAAGCTGCAACCAAACTACAACTATCTTCTGTGTTATTCCAGCACAGACAAGGCAAACAGGCTTATGCAGCAGGCTCAGATACCATGCCATTGTAATTGCTTGCTGGTATCCAAAGCAGGAGCACTTCACTTTCTCCTCCTCTCTATCATCTTCCCTTCTCTCACAAACTTACTCCACGTCTCTGAAACCAGATGAACTTATTTTATTAAGCAGAGCAAGGAATAAACACATTTTGGAAAAGGCATGGGGGGCCCCTGTGAAGTTAAAGCATCTCACTGAGGTATTCAACAAACACTAGAGTCAGCACAACCTATGGGGATTAATTTAATAGTAATATATTGATAAAATAATCAAACTCAATCTGAAATGATTCAACTGAACATTACATTCTCTTTCTATATCCAAGCAGCTTTTTTTTTTCAGTTTCAAAACGTATAGACATGAAATTTTGCAAATATTTGGGGATCACCATGAAAGAAACTGCATTCACCCAGTAATGACATAATCAATGTATACTTCAACACACTTGTCTTCACAGCCACATATGGCATTCTTAATAGAATAACACAAGTTAAAGTTTAAGGTATGTGCAAAGGAACTGCATGGGATTTCTCTACTTCGATTCCAAGGTCTCACTTGCCTTAAGCCTAGCAGAAAATCCAGACAGGTAGCTTTCTGCTATTTTACATTTTATTTCCACATTACACTTTAGTTGGAAGAGTTCATGGACATCATGACAATGGGGTCAGAATACAGCGAGACCCTCTCCTCTTCAACCACTACACAACTGTTAGACTGGCTCAGATGTCCAGATGGATGAATAAATCTCGTAATCCCATCCTGTCCCTCCACTAAGCACAAGCTAAGCCCCCACACTCTCCACCACAACAGCACTGACATTTGGTTTACCTCCTTTGCCAAACCTCATAATGTTAAACTCCCAAAAGCTAATCTTTAAGGAAAAAAAAAAATTAAAAGCAGAGTTCACAGGTATCACAGGCTATTAGGGGTTGGGAGGGACCTTGGAGATCTTCAAGTCCAACCCCCCTGCCAGAGCAGGACCATATAATCTAGCACAGGTCACACAGGAACGCATCCAGGCACGTCTTGGAAATCTCCAGAGAAGGAGACTCCACAACCTCTCTAGGAAGCCTGTTCCAGTGCTCTGTGACCCTTGCACTAAAGAAGTTCCTCCTCATTTAGTCCATTCAGGCAGCTAAATCTGCCAAAGGGAAAGTCAGATTAATCCCTGTGGACTGACACACTGGCTACCAAGGGCAGCAAGAAAGACTCAGCAGTCCCAAACTGCAGGTGCAGTTCACTAACAGACTAAAAATCAGTCTAAGCTATCTTAAGTAACTTCATGGTAACTGATAAGCTTAAAAAGTACTGACAGCACACAAGCAGAAAGGAACAGGGAGACAGATCTAAGGTCTTTCCACCAATCATAATTTTCAAAAGTACATTATGTCTTGTGAAGCTAAACCTTTTTTTTTTTTCTTTGCTTCCTCAAAAATACTTAAGCTTCAGACTAAGAGGAAGAGAACCATATCAAAGGATGATCAGTAAATTTTTAAATAGAAGAAAAATTGACTCACAACTTTAGTTATATACTGAAGGGAACTACGCAGGTTAGAGAATATTCTGTCAAGTAGCTTAAAGGCTTCTTCCATTTCTTTTCAACCTACTTCCACAATCTGACATGCTAAAGCATCTGAACGACCACATCAAAACATTTAAACCTATTGTTGAAGATGCAACTTGAAAGACACAGTCTATCCTTTAACATACTGTATCTTAAAGCACATTCTAAAATGGCAGTTCCAGTGCTTTTGGATTAATTACCCTCCTCAAATTCTATAAAAGTTGTAACTTAAAAAACCTCTAACCTCATTACTAAGTGTATCTGCCAGTTTTTATTGCAAGTTACATAATGGGTATTACCATGCAGCAAGTTTTATTTATCAAAAATAATTAATTCATCAGAAACTTTTCAGGTTATATTCAGACAGACTTTTTACCAATGTTAGCAAGCCTCTTTTTAACGAAGCAGCATAACAGAAAAAAAGCTACTCTTTGTAAAAATACTCAAGTTCAGAACAAAAGCAAGCCCAGCTAAAGGCAACCATAATATGAGCAGATTAAATGCACATGAAGCAATCAAAATATTTTGCTTTGTCACCTTGCTAAATAGCCAAAAATACTTAGCAGCTACACCTGTCTGCAAGCAAATAATAAAAGTACTGTTTAATAATAGATCCTACCTAAAAGCAGCTTCCCAAAAGCAGTTCACTCCACAAACATCAGAGGGCAGCATCCAATAGGAATTCCAGAAAGATACAGACAAACTCTTACACCTAACAGGATAAGACAAAAATAACCTATATAAATGTTACTGATTTTATGGCAACGTTCAATGGATTAGTTTCTATCTTAAACATAACTTGAATAATTACCTGGCAGAAGACTGGCTATATAATGGAATTTGGATAATAAAACCAAGGAGGTATTAGATGGATTCTTTAAAGGAAGAACGGTCTCCGTGCTTTAGCCTTTCCTCCCCATATATTTTCCCAGTGAGAAAAACAGAGGGGCTAGCAATTCTGAGGTTCACTCAATGTTCTTGGCTTAGTATAAGCTCATAGGTAATAAAGTGAGTGGCAACGGTTACTGCTGGAAAGAGCTCCTTCACGTTTGTTATCCCTTTATCTACTTCAAGCAGAGGAACAAGTACAACAATTAATTTTAAGTTACATTGTCTATTTAAAGACAACCCCTATTCATCCATGACTTTATTTGGTGCAAACCTGCAAAGCTGATTTTTTTAAAAAAAAAAATCAACAAACAAAAAAAACAACCACCACCACACGCCCAAAACCAAACCAAACCAAACCAGGGCTTTGCAACACCAACAAATACCATTGTTTCATAAGAAAAGGTTATCGCAATACAGAAATAATCATCACATCTTCCAAGATTTCCTTTTCCATAATAATGGCAATACTAATATTTATTGATATGCTATATTAACAACTAAAAAGGTTTTACTAGTCAACAACTACATTTTATGCAACACTAATGTAGGAAATAGCAACAGAATTGTGTTTTCAAATGTTCTACAGAGGAAAAGAAGAAAAAAAAGTAAAGATTTAAAATCTTAAATAAGTAGAATATTGCAAAGCAAGGGGTATAGTCATGAGTGAACTCCTCTGCTCCCTCTTCCTGCCCTGGCAACACAATGCTAATAGTATTTACTGCCCCTTGAAACCTGGTATCTGTGAATGAAACGTGCAAGAAGAAAACCCACACAAAGGCTTGATGATGAAAAGGTATAATGACTACAGCTCAGAATTCTACTGGAAGTTGGCTTTGCAAGTTTGAAATGAATCAGCATCATCTTGGTAGGGTTATCTGGTATCTGTGAAGGCCAAGGTTTTGCAAATACCAGATTTAATAGATTAATGTAGCAACAAAAATGGCAAGCTATATAATTTCTTCTCTTTTCAACACTTGAGAGAAATGACCTGATAAACGCAGAGTGTTTCACAAAGCCTCATTAAGTGTTGAGGGGGTGGAACAGTTCTCCGGTACAGATCAGAGGAAATCCTTGCATCCTGTAGATACATGTGTTTGCAAGAATTAGTCGAGTAATGCTACCTCATGACTTTAGAATGGTCTCCACAAATAAATATCCAGGTACAGAAAAGGATAATGTAGATTGGCACTGGGATATCTGCACTCCTCTGGGGAAAGTAAATGGTGCAAAACAACAAGTTCTCTCTGCCAGATTCTTTCGTGCATTAATTTTTACAGCCTTTCAAGTTTCTTAAAAACCTCAAGGTACATTAAGACCTTGTGCTTAACTGAAGAACAATCTTCACAGTCTCCACTATGTACCTTTTTTAATTAACTGTGTCTCATTACTTTTAGGATAAATTAATCTCTCAAAAATAGTGTTCTGGCTTGGAAGATTATTATCTTACTATTTTTACAGGGGATTCTTCCAGCTGTCAAGAGGTGTGTTTTCTTAGCTGCCTTAAGCTACTCTTCTATCCAGACTTCCAAGGCAAATGGCTAGCTCGAATTAATGCCCAAGTCATTTCTCTTAACATATTAGGCCTTTCCAATACCCCCTTGAGCATGATGACAAGGTTGTCAGCCTTGTATTTGATTCATAAATCTACGTTTGAAACAAAAATGTAACTAGGATACACGTATGTAATTTACCTGGTGTTAGACTATAACTTTTCTCCTGCCCTCTGAGCTGACCATATGCTAATATATCCCATAAAGCTTTCGCATACAAAGGATTAAAAGACTGAAATCGTTGGACACTATTTTCTTTTTTTTTTTATTCACAATAGAATCAATCAAAATGCCACATGAAAATTTTTATTTTTTTACTTGAAAGAATATTTGAGGAAAGCTCAGACTTGAAATAAATGCCACAAGTGCTTTACAAAGCTAGGGAGACACAATGTACCCGTCCATTAAACAGGCACAGTCATTGTTACCTGAGTCATGTTACTAGTCAGACAGGAATAGTCACCTTCAGCATTAAGGAGGGATATTTTACTCAGATCTACTACAGGTTATGTGATTATAGTCCAGTATCCACAAATAAAAAGCAGAAAATAACGTCAGGTGAAGAAAACTCAGCAACCTAACCCAGGCACACGAAGCTCGCTACCCAGCTTGGAGATGATCTCCCACAGCAAGAGAGCAGTCACTCCATGGGCCAGGCAGAAGATCCACCAGATGAAACAACAGGAGAGGCTCTCCAAAACACCTGACTGTCTACAGAGGTTACTGCCTGCACAGGGCATGGGGCTCTCTGTGGGCTCAAGGTGGACTGGGGAGGAATGAAAATGCAAAAACCAAGATGATAGGAAGGCCCAGCCAACACATGCACAGGTTGTTGCCAGTCAGTATGATTTGCCATTTGGTGTGTGTTGCGAGAAGGGCCTCCATTCCCTGTGCATTTGTACACACAGGAGTCCAAAGTGCCAGCAAATGAAGAGACAGCCCCAAATCAAGCCTGTGGTGACAGAAACTAGAGACATGTGTGCCCAAAGCATATGGGTGCACATAATCACTCTCAAGTATCAAACCAAACTAACCCGCAAGTAAAACAAGAGGCCTGAGAGAAAGATATCAAACAGGCCATAATGCCAGGCCAGGCTCTGCAGAGATCAGAGGTTCTGAACTACCAGAAGAACCTCTCTCAACCTAGCCACAAGAGACTGGGATGTCTAGTGGAAGGACCAGAAAGTCTAACCCAGTCACCAGAGGAGCCCTGGAATTTGAAGGTTACCTAATCTTAAAGTCTGGACAAGCTACCCCAAAGACTCATCTGCATGAGGCAATCCCATGGCCAGCAGCCACAAGGCTAAGGCCAGTAACTGGAAGGATCCATAGTGCATTCATCTGTGCACGTCTTCATGTTCAAGAGGGTCTGAGCACCAGCAACTAAATTGTGGCTCTAAGCCTCATGGGTTTGCACGCTCAGGTCAGCAACAGGAGAGACCAGAGGATCAGGATCCAGTTCCTGGATAGAGCATCTTAAGGCCAGCTAGTGGAAGGATCCACACTGTATACATTAATATATTTTTCACTAAAAGCCTTTCACTCTGATCAGCCAGAGAAAGGAACAGGATCAGGCCGCTCGTGTTTTTTTGTGGTTGTGCAAGTGCTATTTTCTCTGCGTTGATCTCTGGCCAACCACGTACTGTGGGCATAAGTGCCCACTGGGAATAAATGCTCAGGTTTGCTACTGATTGGACTTAACTGGAAAAATTTTTATAATGTTTCATTAATGTACAACATTTCTATGTAAAATAACATCAGCTTGTCAACTAAACTGCTTGACAAATTCAGCAGGTAGTTTTAAATGAAGTTTCAACTTCAAATTGTTCAGTGTTTCATCCTTTTGAAAGGTGTGCTCATTTTGAATTGGTTAGACAGTTTCTAAATTAATTTCTTAAGGCACAAGAGTAGTTGAGAAGCATACTGGTGAAAGTGCTAGTGAAGTTCTGACACGGACAAAAACATCTCTCTACAGTGCAAAGAATAAATTATTACGACTACCCTACACTGCTGTCTAAGCTTGTAGGTATACTTCCTCCATTCTTCCATGCACTATGATCCACTTAACTCTTCCTTTGCCAGGATAGTCAGAGAGCAAGAGACAGGTACAGATACCAGTGTCACACAAAACAGTATGGCTGGCTGCATGAAAATGCTTTAACTACAGCATAGTGGAAAAATGTTTCATTTTAATAGGGTCAAATTCATCAGTCTCACCTAATTGACAGAACTGATGACAGACTGATTATTGCTCTACTTCTCAAATGCCATTAGGACAGCACTTTTTGGTGGCCTGAATAGAAAGATGAACATTATCTGCCTAATTGTAGTGGCATTATTGATAAAATTAACTGAAGATTCACTTATAAGATAAGAACAGTCTGCTAATTAACGGAACTGAAAGCATGTTGAGAAAAAATGATTTGAAAGGATACTCCACAGACAGTAGGTTATAGAGCTATTAAATGACACAAATGCAGCAAATATGCATTTATTCTCTGGTTTGTTTTTTTTTCATTTTTTCACAGCTGCCTTTAGCATAAAGAAATCTTACTAGTAAAAGAAAAAAGGCTGACTACACATACTGCCTTTTGACTGATTTTGCATATTCTGGATGTAGACACTTCAATATTTTTTTTCAGGTTCAGATCTATTGTTCATTTAGCCATTACATACGACAGTACTGACTATTTATTACTACTTTTCTCACCGGAATGAACGATCAGGAGGACAATTTACCTTCAACACTCATCTTTCTTCACAGCTAAACTCCAACTTTGGGATTTAGATAATAAATTCTTGAAATGTTTCTCAATTATTTATATCAAGTTTCAAAATACAAACCTTTAGTTTCTAGTCATCTTGTTCCTCAGGCTATTGTAGCCTTTGAAACAAACAACTTACCAAAATGATTACCCAACAAGCTCCCCTGAATTATTATGTTTATTGAAGGATCTTGCCTCAACCTGTAATTCTTCTTTCAATATGGTACTTCCTTTTTAATTAAAAACACTGTACTTAAAAGTGTCATCACTATTGCAAAATTCTTCCAGGTGTGGTATGCTTATACGTACAGCCTGCAGTTTTCATGTTTGCAGGCTTCTGAAAACTACCAGAAATCACAACTTGTCTCCCCATGATCACAGAGTATGACTGAGCTCTTTCTGTCCTTATGTCATATACCAAACTAGATTATTGAGACAAAGAAAACCCTTCTTGGCTGAGGAGGAGACATCACCGCTGAGTGCCTAAATGCCTTCAGATGGCAGTTATATTTGCTTTGCCAAACTGTGAAAATAGCTGAAGCAACCCATGACCAAAGTTACTATTAAAGCGTATGAAATGCATATGCCTTCAAGAGACATAAGAAAATTATCAAAACACAATTTGCTCTATAAGGTTATGAACACTTTAGGATATTACACCATCATGAGATAATCAAAAGTAAGCATAAAACAGCCATGTATGTGGCTGCCATGTTGAGTCTCCACTTAAAAAAAGGCTGAAGTACAAAAGCACCCATACATTCACCAAGATGTGTCCATCACTTACACGAGAACGTAACACGATTTAATACTTGAGAACAAATGAAACACGCATCTAAAGGAACATTCAGTGGGGCATTTCACTGCCATAGGACAGGGTTTTTTTTTCCTTAAACAGAAGCCTTTTAGGCTAAGGGAATGACCTGCACTCAAGTTTTGCACACGTTGTTTGTACAAACAGAACACAAAACTTTTAATAATTTCTGACAGGATGTTGTTCATCCTGAGCCTTTAGTTCAACAGAAGTTTATAGGTAAATAATTCCCACACGTCTTAAACAGACACTGATTTTGCAATGAGATATAGCCCCACGAAACTGGATGCACAAGGAATTACAGCACTGAAGGCCTCTGGAAAATAACTTTCTCAGTTCGCAAAGCTTTCCCACTTTGCAACACAGGGCAGATTTAGATCTCATTCCACTTCACTACAAGAAGCTTCTCGCACCTTGTTGGGGTTCTCCTTCACCAGTGTCTTTTGACTTTAAAACTACATTTTAGTACAAATACTAAACAAAAGAAAAAAGATACAGCTTTTAAAATAAATTTGGTTGTTCTTTTGCCAATCAGGAGCATGATGCACCTGAAACTAATTTCAATGTTTAGTAATACAAATTATTTAATTATCATCTTTTACCCATGTAAACTGCACACTTTTTTTAGTAAAACAAATATCATACATATGATTTTTTTTCTCACATTTCTATTTAAAACTGATTTATTAAACCTGTGAAATCATCTATAAAACTATTAAAGTTGTCTCTTATTCCAGTTATGTTCTTTAGAATTCATAGATTTCAACTTCTCACAATGAGTTTTTAATCATGAACTAGAAGCAAGGAACAAGCATCCTCATATTTTTTCATGTAATTAACTGTATTAATCTGAACTAAAGCAAAACCATGGGGGGAATAAAAAAAACAATAAAACACCCACAACAACCAAACATTCTCTGAAGTAGTTACACCAGTCAAAAGCTGGGTTTCACATTTCAGCTGACTCCACCCCTAGCAACTCAGAATGCCGTTTCATTGTATTTTAATATGATTAAGTTAGAGCTTCTGTCATCCTGCCATCCTCCATAACTCCTTTGCACCAGCACCAACACTTTCGTAATTACGTGATGAGACAATTCAGAGCATTGAGCTGGCCAAAACTAGGTAATCTTCAGGCAGGTCAGCATGTCAGATTAACTTGCATGTGTGATAAGGCATGGGGGAGAGGGAGGGGTTGCCAGACCGTGTGCAACATTGGGAAGAAGGAATAGTCTTCAAACCATCAAGGTTACGTTGCTTTAAATTGCAGTGGAATCTGAGTGTGTGGTAGGGTTACCCAGAAAGACCTGGTCCTAATTTCTCCTTTAGCTTCAGTAACAGATTTCTTATCACACCTCTCCTCCTGGCATTAGCATTCTGGTAGACACAGGATCACGTAACTAATCAGAAAGAAAATATTTTCATCATTCCGTAATCTTACTCACCACTTGTCCACAGAAAAATTTCTGCTGACAGTAGGCAAGCAACAGAAATATGTAGCTACACAGAGTGTAAACTGCTCAGACTTATATTGCTTTAACTGCAGACCTGAATTCACAGTTCCTGTGAGAAGACTGGCTTTATTAAAGTATCCCGTAAGAAATATTTTTGCTTAAATAAAGCTAGAAATGATAATCATAAAATTACAATGTTTCAAAACTGAGTAACAACCTGAAAGTTTCTTAGCTTGGAAGAACTTCATCTACCCCACTGTAACAAGGAAGCAGCCTGGCTTCAGTACGGGATAGCTGCGAAGTCAGTCGCAGGGCAGCTCCCGAAGCAGCACAAGTGTCCTCCGCTTCTGATGTCACCCCGCCTTGCAGAGTACACGCACCGAGACGGGGCACG
>JANHFX010017891.1:0-16655 GCA_027560015.1 Chloroceryle amazona | reverse complement strand
ACACAACCACACACAACCACACACAACCACACACAACCACACACAACCACACACAACCACACACAACCACACACAACCACACACAACACAAAACAAAGCTTAGTAGGCAACAGGGACAGTATTTTATTTTGTTTATCAACAGCTAACTTAAAGGGGGGGAGAGGCAGGGGGAGGCAGCTCTGGCCAGGTCATCCTCAGAACAGATTTAATCCCTATCAAAAAAGCCAAAGATTTGCCACAATACTACTATACAGCATTAGAAAGCACATTTTTGTCACCACTCCTAAGTTCCACATCATGTACTCTGAAACATGGGAGAACCGACCAAGCCCAGACTGTAAAAGTAAACATAAAATAACTAACCATCTAAGTCTCTTATTAACTTCTAATTCTCTAATATATCAATTTAGTAACTCTCTTGTTGTATTTATTACGCAAAAAAAACAAAACAACTTGCCAAGTTACTAAGGCAAAGTAATCATACATATCCAGCAATGTGTATCTGCATGTTGCAGTGGTTCCAAATACAAAGTGATATATAAGAAAATTATATTGACTTACTAATGTATTATAAAAAGCATTTACATTTTTACAGTATGCTTCCTTTTTAGCTTTTGTGTTCTATTTTCTGGTCTATTAAAAGAATTCTTTGCTTCTTAATTTTAATTATCTTCTCTTTATCCTTCTTTTCTTCATTGACAGGATATAATTACTCCTCATGAAGAATGCTCTTTGATAAGTAGGACCAGTACTTTAAAGATGCATTTAATTCCTCATACTTATTTCCTCACCCTGAAGCAGTTTGCCATTGAGTACCTACTCTTTTAAGAAGTTTCATACATAAATCAAATTTCAATCATCAAAACCAGAGCATTAATTGTTACGATAAAACCTGAACTTCACTGGCCAATGAAGCTACAGATACTGAAAACTAAAAATCTGAAGTCAGTGTTAATGGATTTCTGTGTCACTTCTTTTACAACCTTCTTGTTTGACCTCTGCAAAATGTCTCTTGGTTTAATGCAAAGGACAAAGAAGAGGAGACACACTTTAGCTGAGATTTCTTTGTTAAAGCTGTTCCGACTGCTCGTTGATGCAGCTTCTTAAACTTCATCTTGAATGATGTTTTCTCAGATAAAAATCTTCTCCAGTCTGTTACCTGTCCACAAAAGTGGAGGAATTCCATTGTTTTCAATTATGTTTTGCAGAAAGCAGATAAGGGTGATCTGACAGCATCAAGATAACAGAAGAGTGTTTAGAAGTCAATAAATGTTGTTAAAGATTTCTATATCTGATAGCTAAAACTCCAATTTTAGCTTCCTAATAGAGTCAAGATACCGCAAAGAACTCTGTAAGGCAGCAGATTAAAAAAAAGAAAAAAGCACCCTACTGCTCAGTCAATAACCACTGTGAAATTATAAAAGCAGAAAGACATGTCATTTTGTGAAGACGGTTCAGGTGTTATTCATACAAGGAAATAACTTTAAGCATTCTCCGCTTCTCTCCTCCACCTTTTCTCTTTTTTAAATAAAAACTTGCTTTTCTCCCAGAAATGTTTACATATAGCTAAAGCAGTCAGTTCTTACAACATCTTGCCATTTAAAATGTCATTCAAGCTGTTTGTCAATCTGTCCTAAAATATCGCATTGTAAAGGACTAGTGATGTTTTTTACTTCTCATGCAAAGCCCCATTTGTCACCTAAACAGAGGATTTTCTCCCAGGTCTAAAGCCAACTTTGAGAAAAATTAATGTTAAAACTAACAGCAATATGGGACTAATTTATGTCTGTGAAGTTTAGATTTTTTTTTATAAGAAGAAATGAACCACTCCATTCACAGATGTGGCTTATTCACAGACATCAATCAAGAATGCCTCTCTCATGCATGGTGTTAGTTTACTAAGAAGCACAGGAGCTGCAGGGTAAGAGGAAGGAGAGGGCCCAGAAATGAGCTCTGCCTTCAAAAGTTTTCACTAGTCCTTCAGCTAGTGATAATCTCCAAAAGATTAATATAATTGTAATTTAAAAAAATATGGTCATATATAGTTAAAATATAACAAATCAAGGAAACATCATTTCTTCCTGGATCTTCATCCTCTAAGAGAATATTTAAACATACACACTATTCTGCTGTTTCTCTTGCACCCCTTCCACACACAGAGACATATCATAGAATGGTAGGGGTTGGAAGGGACCTCTGGAGATCCTGCCAATGCAGGAACACCCAGGGCAGGCCTCACAGGAACAGATCCAGACAGGTCTTGAAAGTCTCTAAAAAAGGAGACTCCACAACCTCTCTGGGCAGCCTGTTCCAGGCTCTGTCACTCTCACAGTGAAGAGGTTTTTCTTCACGTTGAGGTGGAACTTCCTGTGTTTCACCTTGAGACCATTACCTCTCATCCTATCACAGGGCACAACTGAAAAGAGACTGGCCCCTTCTACCTGACACCCACCCTTCAGATATTTGTAAACATTAGTAAGATCCCCTCTCAGTCTTATCAATATATATTGAGAGAAACACATGGACTTCTTACCACTCTCCAAGCTCAAACACAAAAGCTGACATCTATATTTGATAAAGAAGTCTTAAGAAAATTAAGTCTTTTTACTACAGGTCATTCCGGTGGGTTTTAAAGAAATCTCCTGCCCACAGTCCTTAAAAAGTTTATGTCCCACTATTTTTTTCAGAAAGGTACAGAAGAGTAAAAAGTTAGTACAGACTTTCCTCATATGACTAACCAGAATCTACTGTAATTTGCATAAACATTCAAGAAGTTAATCAAACCATAATACTCAAGTTCTGTTTTTCCTGAAGCTTTACATTCAGCATTTTTCCTCAAGCCTATTTGGCCAAACTCTATTGGAAAACTACAAGTAAAATAGTATAATGTGTAATATATCACTCTCCTGCCAACTGTGTGTTTTTGTATGTTATCAGAAATAAGTCAGGTACTACTTATACACCCAGCTGAAGTCAGCTGGAATTGTGCCACTGACTTCCATGCACACAGGACCATGAGAAATGTCTCTCGTCAAGACTTTGTTTTAATACCTATGAAACATATTGCACATTTTGATGCCATATAAAGAACAGTAATAACAGCAAGTCAGCCTTGCATAAAACTGTAACATGTTTAAAATAAATATGTTTAAGACCTGCTTGAATAACAGAGGGTGCTGAATGCTGTTCAGGGCTTGTGACCACCTGCAGTATCATATCCAGGATTCAGTGCTAATTTTAGTTTTCTGGATGAATGCCCACTACCGGATATGCTATTTTTACTGAGTTCTGACATGTCCATCCAATGGCACATCTTCACTATCTAAAATGGTATTGTAAAGCTGTTAAAGTTTCCAGTTACCACTTGGCTCAAAACTGCAAACTACTACAAAGCACTTTGGCAAAACTCTTCTTTGTATTCTGATTGACGTTACACCATAGAACTTATGAATAAAATGAAGATAAATACCCAAAACCAGTATAAACAGAAGAGCTCAGCTGTGGTGTGTATTAGTCTTCCTTCCTCCCCCCCACTCTTTCTCCTCAAAACCTGAAATAACAGTATTTTACATATATTATTGCAATTTTCAGTTCAATACACACACACAAAAAAAATAAAAATCACATAGCAACAGACTTCACCTTCTAGGTACTCTTCCAGGTGTGTGTACTACACTGACCACACCTGCCTCTGTCTTATTGAGGCGCAAAATAGAATCAAAAAAGTAAGAAACATGGTGTTATTATATTCCACATAATAACATGGATGTTGGAGATGACTGCTCATCAAGTTTCCTTTTAGCCCTGTAAGTCACTGAGTGCAATGGAAAATTGAGTTCTACGCAGGAGTTTATACCACAGAGCCATTGTCTAGTTTTCGCAAGCAGATATTTTTAACCAAGGTACAGGGTCAACAAGTTTGGAATGAGCTTTAGCAATTCAAGCTTAAGATTTCTACATTTCTACTCACATGCTCTTCTTCCCTTACTTGTCACGTTTCAACAGGTATATTGAAACTGTTCTGAGAGCTGTCTTCCATTATGACAGATATTAATACATTTTTAATCATAGAGATTTAAATGTGAGCATGACATGATATTTGGCATGCATTCTGAAGCAAATAATAAGACCTATCTTCTTCCAAAATCTCCAACACAGACAAACCAAATAGTTAGGGAGAAATGTCAGCCAGAAACAGTTACATGAAGCATAAAACCCCCATGAGAAGGAAAAAGCTTTTATTTATTAAATTAAATGCAAATTTTTCATTCTAATACTTCTAGTTTTGTGGATTTTCTCAGGTATGCTTAATTAAACCCAGTCATCAACACCAGCTTTGCTCAAAAGAGCAAGTAATGAATATGGCACAGAAGCAGCTTAGCCCTGGAGGAGTCTCTGACATTTGTTTATAGTGAAGACTGTTCATTAATTGCTCCCTTTGTTCTATGCCTCTTAATGATATTTTTGACATAACACTACAAGTCATTGTGACTTACTCCTCACAGCTAGAGACATCTGTACTATGTTAATAAAACTACCTTTGAAAGATTTTCAAGATACTTTAAGACACAGAGGTAGAAACATCTGGATGTTCTGACAATGGAATAAAGAAGCTATACTGAAAATCTTTCTAGTATCTCCAAGTATACTTTGCATTACAAATAATTTAAGCAAACATTTTGTGTTCCATATTCAACATAATTAATGGACCTCAGGCAGAAGCCCACCATCCTATTCCAACCTATTTGAACTGTATTCCCACACCATACTGAGCTGTAATGCCTCATAGGTCTGCTCATTGTTTAAGTTTTCAGACAACTGAGAGGATTGGCTTTTTGATTACTTCAATAAACAACTTTGCAGAGTCTGGCTCTGGGTCATGAGCTTACAACACTGAACCAAAGGTCTCTCTAAGAGTTAAAACAAGGTTGCTAACATTTCACACTTACTTCTGGAACTCAAAAGAGATAACCAAAGCCATCCCATAAATTAAAGTACATACTCAGTGTGCACTTTTCTAAGTTTGAAGAATTAACTTGTTCATCTCCATAACATGTCCATAGTATCGTATCTTCCATAGTAAAGTTCTACTGCAGAGCACATGCTAATTCACAGAAGAAACACAAAGCAAGTTACAAACAAGCTACACAGAAAGTTCATACCTGGAGAACAGCACAAAGCCCTGGAGATTCACAGACATTCAACATGCAAATGAAAACAGTGTCCACCCTCAAAACCGGTGACATTACTCCAATTACTCTGACTCAGTTTTCCACCTTGAAATTCAGTTTCTGTAATTCATATTATATAGCAACTCCTTCTGCCTGCCAATTAATTACATTAACACAGTCATCAAGTTTCATGCAGTTATACGTGTCAGAAACTCTACGTTAAGCATTTCATTAGCTAATTGTATACCTCAAAGTACTTAAGGAAAGTAGAGCAACAGCAGTGGATGCAATTAGATGGAACCTTCTTTCCTCATCTAGTGCAAAAGGTGTCAGATCCTATCAGCAGCAAAGGTGAGCCAAAGAGGGTAACACTGTGAGCTCAAGTGGGGTGCCAGCTGTGTAGTGGTGGCAAGAAGGAAGAAAGCTCATATCCAGTCTGTTAGCTCCCACCACATTGCTCTCCTAGGACACAGGGACTCTCGTTTCCTCTGATGTTTTCCATTCCCACTCATCCAAAACATCCTTTCCCGCCTCTTATTTCTACCAGCTGTTTCTCTCTTATTGCTTGCTACTGACGTCATTATCTTTATTCCTTGAATAATAAATAAATAATAAAAAAAACCACCCACACACCAAAAAAAAAAACAAAAACAAAACAAAAAAAAACCAAAAACACAAAACAAATACAAATAAAATTAAAAAAAAACAACCAAACAAACAAACAAAAAAAAAACAACCACACCCAAACAAACAACAAACCACACAACCCCACCCACAGAAAATCAGCTGCCCTTCTCTGAACTCTACTGAGCTTCAGGTCACAAAGCATCAGGAAAAAACACAGCCACATGGGTGCCAGCAGGCTCCTGCCAGCCCAAGCACCCCTGGAACTGTAATAGACTCAGCCTGGGCTACAGCAATGCAGGAAAGGAGACCTGATTGTCTTAGATGTGATAAAGGTAACATGGCACTCGACAAACCTTCTGATGACTAAATGAAGGCTGAGCTTGCACATGGCTTGCTCACAGAAGTAATTCTACCTGCTGGAACACTATTTTGGCTGACTTACTAAAGAGTGAAAGTAGAAAAGAGTAATTCCACTGAGATACAAAATTCACAACAGGCTCTCTGATGGATTAGTCAGAGAGGGATCAGCAAACTACACCAGCACTGACATTCACATCTTTTTATTTATACAGACAAAAGAATCACTTGAGTATCTAGAGAATAATTTGTTCATTAATACATTTACACACCTATAACCTCCTAGCAGAATGCAGGAGCACCCTGGTCTGCTTTATACATTAGGCATCATCCTGCACATGATAGATGTAGTAGAATTAACTCAAACTACTAAAGAACAGAACAACGGATATTCTGATTTTTTTGTCTTAAAATGTACCCAGAACAAAAGGGAACTCCGCAGAGCATAAGGACTTGTTTTACTAGCGTTGCTATACTAAAAGGCAGACACCAAACCCTGTAGAATATTTATTTTCAAAGCTGTTTGGACCATGAAGCAGTGCTACTGACAAACCTCAATATTCCAGTCCCCTTCATTAGCTTTAAACAACCTAACCTTAACTGAGACAAAAAAACAACACACTATTGTACATTATCTCTATTAACATATCAGGACTTACTGATGCCACTTCTGGAACTACAGCTGCAGTTTGAGGCAACAGAAGGGGAAATAACCTGAAAGATTTAGAAATTAAAACATAACTGTACTCAAATCTTATGCAATACACAGACTTAATCGAGCCTGCAGCAAGACCGCATGGCAATATATTTGGGTCTTTTCCAACCCAATCTATTCTATGATTCTATGATTCTATATGCTATTAAATCAGAGACAAACTATGGAGAAATACTTGTACTTCAGAAACGTTCAGCAGATTTCAGAGAAGTATATTAAAACCTCAAACTTCTGTGTACATTCTTATTATTACAGTCTAATTAACCTGTCAATGTTTCTTATCCACCTAAATGTAACTTCATATTTTACCAGAATTCTTCTGATTCAATTGTATATTCTGAATCCAGTCAAATCACATGATGACCTCTGCCTTTAAAAGATCCCACTATAGCCATTGTGATGGACTAATTTAAATTACATTTCTTTTATTCTCTTTTTTTTTTTTACTCTCAACCAAAGGTCGCTCCATTCTTCTCTGCAGTCCAGCTTGCCAGAATAAAGTTAAGAAGTTTATGAATTTTAGATATAACACATAATCAATATTTGATGCCAACATTTCTTTGCTCTTCAGAGAGATGAGCTCTTCAGAGCTCAAAGCTATCAACTATCAGAAGAGTGACCTGATCTCTATTTCAATTCACTTTGTCTTTTGGCATGCTCTTGTGCACTAACCACTGGACTGAAGCTGCTAAGTTCTTCCCAGCAAAAAGGCCTCTCTGTCCTTCCACTATTATTTCATTTGTCTGGGATACTACATCAGCATTTTGACTGAAGAAAAAAAAAGGAAGCACATGATATAGCCAGTACCACTGTTTGCCAAACTGGAATACACTGTAAAAATGTGTGTGTGAATGCATGGGTGTGTATGTGTATAAAGAAAAAAGTGTACGCACGTTCACCCATGCACCTGTGCATATGTGTGTGTATATATATGAACTGGAAGATTAATTTTGACCTTGCATACAGTAGAATGGGAAACACTTACAAATGCTGTTTGAAAACAGTTCTTTAAGAAGTTACAAGTGTCATAGATACATTCTATAATTAATACAAAGCTGTTAAATAATACATAGGTTTTACTGTTAGGAGGGAGAACTACTATGATCCAGCCATCTAACAAGAATAATATCAGTCACTGATGCCCATCCAACAATTCCTACACAGAAGTTACTGCTCAATTGAGTTTTGCCTATCATTGCATATATTTAATTCTAATACATTTGTCATACATTACTTTGGTTTTACTATCCAGATACATTATACTTGGTCTTTCTTTAATGCTTCAGAACCTTGAGCAAGCCAAACACATCACCTGCAGGATACGGGCAGCTTCCCATCAACAGAAATATTAGAAGGCAGTTAGCTAGCATCTCCAGCCTACTTCATGCCACATTGTCTAAGACACCAGAAATCTCACTGTTTTGATGGTTCTGCACAGAGTGACTCACATCCTTCACTTCATATGCTGAGCTACAGTGGAATGTACTGGGAGTTGTCACACCAGAAAACAAGCATGGACTTCTCTGTCAGAACAGAGATATAATTCGTAGATGCCTTGGGGCGAGGATGTTATATTTCCATTCATTTTTCAATGGCCAGGTCTACTGCAAGAAAAACTGATAATGAAAAATTGATGCTACAGCTTTCTCTGGTGATGAGCTCCTGGTAACAAGGGATAAGGAGTACAGTTAGCAACCTAAATTCTGTTAAAACAGTGAGAATATCTTGGGAACTCCCTGCTGCAAAGAGAAGCTAAATGAAACACCATTTCAGAAGAAGTTACTAATAGTTTATATGCCAATTACCACTGCTAAGTCTGAAGAGATCATCAATTCGGTCTGTTCATCGCTTTCTCCCTGGATAGCTGCCTACAAGAGCAATTCCAGGCTTGTTTCAGTCACAGTATGGCAGGTAAACCTGACTAACATAATACTACGTCTTGTTAATTCAAATCCTTTTGACTCCGTCACAAAAGTAAGGCTTCCATAAGCATTCCAGTTCACTTAAGCCTAATGCTTGCAGAACTAGCTATACAATGGCAGAAGTCAACCAGATGCTACCATGAAGTCGAAGAGGTATTATTTTTCTCTTCTTAATGTTTTGGGATGCAGGTTGACATTAGAAGTACCTAAAAGACACCATGAATGATATTCAGCCAGTTTTTCCTAGAATGGATCATCCCAGTTATCAACTATCTATAGATCAACTATCTATAGATATTAAAACAAACACTCACAGAAACACTGTTCTTGGTATGCAGATTGATTTGTGGAAAATGACTTATGTAGAAGCAAGAGTATTCAACACATGCATAATGTCTTCTAAGGCTTAGAAAGTTTCAATCACCAAATAAGCAAGAAGGAAAAAAAGGAACTCAAAAGAGCCATAAAGCAACACTTCCTACAATGCAGGAAGTAGCAAGAGGAGACAAGCACCTGGCCTGGCAAGAAGCAAAATGTATCTTCTGGTTAAAAAGAAATATCTAGATCCTCAGGTTTCATCTGTAATTGAATTCACTAGACCTGATCTATGGCTACAGATAAATCTTTGACAGTGCCAGAGGTTGCAGAGAGCTGGGAACAAGTGTGGTGTCAACTACCGCACTCATTTCAAATGCCATTTTCAAAAATTTCTGTGTTGGCGTTAGCAGTTTGGGTGACCTATAAAAAAGGTCAAGGTTGGTGAGAGTAGCAGGGAAAGAAAACCCTCTCTTTGAAAGATTTTTTTTATGGGGAATACTAAATCTAGCAAATTAACAAATACATGTAATCGTGAAGCAGGTCTGATTTCTACAAACAGTTTATAGTAGATCAAAAATGTAAGTTAAGCATGGGAATTGTTCCTCACAGGCAAATGTAGCTCCCCATATTTGCAGTTATGCAATTCTTATATTTCCTCTTTTTAATATATGTCTCTGCAGCAAACTAGTTCTTTTTTAACCTGCTGAAAAAAAATTACAACACAGAATCTTTACAACTGAAGCTGAAGAACAAGCTTTGTCAACAGTCATCCTATAAAAAGACTAACGTGTGTTTTCTCAAGAGGCAGACAGCCCATTGCAGGCAGTGCATTCATGTGAGTACTCAAAGGAAAATAACACATTAGCTCAAGCTATTTTAAGAGCACTTTATGATTATGAGTTTGAGACACAAATATAAATACTCAAATTAAATATTAGAATTAAGTGTTTACCTCTAGTCCAAAAATATTTTTCTTCAAACCCCAATACTGATCTTGTCAGCCTTCATATTAAATAAATTTGCAAAACAATAATTCTACCTGACAGTCATAGTTAAGTGAGCAAAAACTGAATTTTCTAATAAAAGCTAGTTGCAATCTCATAGAAAGGATACTGAACAGCAAAATGAACAGTCACTCAGATGTAGAGTCTGGATCTCTCTTTCTGTTATTGTTGTGAGTTATGCATTTTTGTTAGCAGCAGTTAAAGGATAATGCCCACGCTGCATTGGTTTGTCTTCAGTATTAAAGACATCTAATGCTTCAGGTCTAACACTTATGCACACAGGAAAGCAATAGAAAATAATTTGGAAAATCTTGCAATTCTCTTGGAGAATTCAGGTGAGCCTGTAGACTCTGACCAAGCTCTACAGTGGAATTACATCACTTGTGCAAGTCTCCAGGGCTTGGGGTAACAGCATTTTAGGACTCATAGCCACATGTATCAAGAGAAGCTTTTCTTCCCACAATCACCACCTTCTTCACCTTTCACAACAACTCTAGATTTGTACCCATGAAGTCATGCTTCTGGCAAATCAATGTAGAATAGTTATATTGGTTTATACTATCAATTCCAACAGCACATATCAGAATCCATTATCATTTTTCCATAGAGTAAAGATCTGACAGACAAGCTCTAGAAGACTAAACATCAGTTTTTAACAAGTTATTACCCTGAATTTCCCCACTTCCTGACAAGCTTAAGGGCAATGCAATGAGGCACTGCCTCTCAGGTACCTCAATCCTCAGCAGCTAAGTTTAGACTGCCGATGAAGACAGTCTTTGCCTCAGTTCATTTGCAACCTCCACAAAAGAACCTGTTGAGTCTTCTAAAACTAACAACAAAAAGCTGTATGAACACAGTTTAAACCACTGAGATAAAATCTGCCAACGTTCTTTTGCCAGTCCTAAATTTTATTGTTATTTGAGGGAGGGCCTAATCAGAACTCTTATCTGCACACACAATCCTCCTCTCCCCTCCTTCCTCACCCAGTAACACCCATTGCACACCTGCAGTTACACTGAGACCAGTGCCTTATGGGGCCTTACTGGGATCAGTGGTCATGGGTACTTCAAAGACAAAAAATGGTTTTAAGAGGATCATTTTGCTAATACTGTTCACAGTATGGTTCCACATGAAGAGTTCCATTGGCACAACTAAAAGGATCCAGCAGACAATTGGCTGACGTAAAGACTCAGAACTGCCAAGAAGGACAACAAACTACAACAACAGTCCTTGACTGGCACAGCATCCTTCACCTATATCCGTCTCCCTTTGGGAATGCAGCATGCAGTGGTTTCCAGGTCACAAAGGGAAGCTTTTACTAGACAATGTGAATTACGGGAGTTTTCTGCTTCTTTGAGGTGGGTTTTCTTTGACGTATTTTATCAAGTGAGAGTCAGAATATGGATCTGCAATGTTAGAAACAGATGCAAAAGACAACAGCACTATCAACATTGTCTTTAGCTACTTCTTCATCACAGCTAGTTCATAAGGCTCATAAGAGTCATTAGACTCTTGGCTTACCCCAAGCTGATATGTCTTGAAGAGCATTATCAGGAAACAGTCCTCTCTATTCCCTTCCAAAGATGAAATCTTTTGGCTAAACTATGAGTCCCATGTTGCAGTACTGTGTAATGTAACATCCAAAGCTAGTAGCAATTTTGCACACATGCTCTCCTAGATATTCTTGCTAAGTATTTCAATATCATTACTTAGGTTTAAAAACAGCAAGGAAAAGCATGCACTGGAGAAAGAAAAGCTAGAAAAAAATGTAATATATACACACTAGTTTTGATGATAAAAATCTAATAAAACAACCACATAACCCTACTTCAAGTTCAGAATAAGAAAGGACAATAAGCAGATAAAACATGAGACCATCAACAACCAAACTCAGATTAATCAACACACCAGCCCAATGACTGTGAACAATATCTTTTCACAGCCTCAAACTTTACTTTCAATTTAATTAATTGATGAAAATTTTGCCACATTTGGGAGACACCAGGCAATACACATGACATATCCCCCTGTAACCGGCAAGGCCAGGAGTTTTCCTCAAGTACTCAGCAATTTCACTTTTATCAGACAAGGTCAACAGAAAGTTCTTCATCCCATACCTCTTCTCCCATACCAAATCCATTTTAGCAGTGTTGCTGGGGTAAACTTCATAATTACGGCGGTTTGCCAGTGCAAATGCTATTGGGCTTCCATTGGAACCAGGTCACTGAAATGATCCAGATTATGAAAAAAAAAAAAAAAAAAGAACACACCACACACAAAGCAGCAGGAACTCCTGAAGTGACTTTGTGCTGGAGAATACTGTGCAGAACAACTGCCTGAACATTTTTTAAAAGCCAATAAAAATATTCATTTGCATACCTTTGTCTGTAGAGTTCACCAGCAACAAAAATAAGTGATTCAGCAACAATCTTACTGTGAGTCAGAAGAACAGGGCCCAAAATTAAAATAGTCTCTCTAGCTACAGAAGCCTTATAGCTAACTTTACATTAATCATTCCTGATTCTTAGTTAAACCTAAGTCTATCCAGGAAGTAGGTTTCAATAGCATTACAGGTTTCCACCTAGACTACCAATTCAGAGAAGGCAGGCAGCACCAGAGAAAGCAGCTCAGTTTTGAAATTCAGAGAAGCGATGGGGAGAAGGAAGGAAAATCTTACAAATTGTGGTATGGCCCATTCAATTCACTTTATAAGCCAATCCTGCAGACATCACAAATGCTCCAATTCATTCATCACATATTTAGTAAAGAGAAAGAAAGTAAGTGTTAAAAAGAGGGGACAGCAACAGGCATCTTAGCATTCTGGAAGTTATAATTTCTGTGAACTTTTCCTAAACCAAACAAATACTGCTAAGTGACTGCATGTTGCAGTTCACCCAGCAAGAAGTTCAGAATAAATAAATAAATCAGCAAATTCTATGACAGATTCCAAGATAGTCAGTCAACATCCTTTAGGTGAAAGAGTAATTGCTATTACTGGGGCTGATAGCCATGAAAATATTCACCTGTTCTGTCAGAAATAAAGATCCTACAATTTTAAGGTACACTGAAGATCAAGGATATATCCTGATTTTAAAAATTGGAAACTTGAATTATATGTATTATTATATATATAATCTTGCTATCACACAAGAAATTTCATAACACGGATAAGCTAATTGGAAATAAATTTGGAAATTATAGTACTGTTGACACCTTACATTGCATTGAAGCTTCTTCTGAAAAAAAATAGTTCAAACTCTTCAAAAAGATACGATAATCTTTGAAACGGTAAATTTTAACAGTTAAAGAATTTCAAGGGCCTCAGTGCAACCTTCATTCCCAGCTTTCTGCTACTATCACTGACAAACAGCAGCTCCTCTGTGAAGCTGCCTTTCTAATATACACTGGGACACCAGTAGTTTTCTTCCCAAAAGGTTCCCAAACAGAGATTCATTTTATTATAATATTTATACAACAATAATGAGTCTGGAGATAACACAGCTCATTTATACAGCAGACAATTGGATTGCAAGAAAGTACCTCAGCAAAGACAAATCTGACAACACGAACAAATTAGATGCATGAATAAATCTACTAAAAGACAGAAGATTTACATGCTTTATACTTTGGAATATATATTCTAGAAAAAAAATAGGAATGCAACACTAATGAGACTGCAGTTTTGGGTCATTAACTAGGTTTACATTTGCTACCTTACTGACAAATGTTAAGCAAATGTGCTATACTTAGAGGCAACTTGGCAAATTTCATAAATAAATAATCAGACACATTTATAAAGCAAGCGGAAACAAAAGCCTCAACATTTTGAAAACAGTTGCTGTTTTAGCAGCAACAGCTTTAACAGCAAAGCACACCTCAGCTTCACAGTTCAAGCTGTGCGTTGCCCAGGTTTCTGTACGGATTGCAGAGAGCAGACTGCCACCTGTCTTTCACTGGTCACAGTTGTAACGCTACAGACTGAAAAGTAAAAGTATCCTACCGTGAACAGTTGACAAGCAGATCTCCAAAGGGTCAGGCTGAAAAAATGTTTATAGTGTTTGACAATTAAAAAGCAAACAAACAAAACAAAACCAACAAAAACACATCATTCTTTTGAATCAGTTACAGCTTCATAAACCACATTAGGAAAGAGCAAATGTATAGATTGTAACTTTAACTTGCTTCTGATAGGAATGTATATGCATGCCAAAGAGGATAAAAGGATGATAATGAAGAGAAGCAGGCTGATTAACAATAATTTGGAGAACTCAGCACTGACAAGAACTCCCATTAAACATCTCTATAAAATGATGTTACAGAAAATGACCTCAGTGCTGCTCCCTATAATTACGGCAGCAGCAATACCAATTCATCTCAGGAGCTGTAGTAACTTTAGAACACATTTTACCAAACATCAAGATCATACCAAACTTTTATAAACCAGATGTTAAACCTCAAGCTAAATCATGTATCAGTGCTATTCAGAAGTCAGCCATCACAACACATCAACTAAGTATTAGATACTGCTTTATGTTAAATAACAGAGTATCAGATTACACACCCCCTCCCCACCACTATCAACAGATAGTGCTGGTAGTACATACCTACTATCAACCAGTAACTGCTATGGAATATCCATTTATGTGTCTTACAGCATAGAAATAACTGCCAGCCAACAGTGGGAGTGATGCAGACCTTGCAGATCAGAGTGCAGAACAGGTCTGCTTCTGCTCATCCCAAGAGCTCAGCTGCTCCCTTGGCTGAATTCCTTCACACAGCCTCTAACACAGAAACTGAAGTTCACAGGAGGCTTATGTTGTATTCACTGGAAAGTAATGAACTTCATTCAGTGAAAATCCTTTATTTGTGTAAGACTACATTGTATTTGTATAAGACTACATCAACAGAAGTTGGAATCCACGTGGTTTCCCTAAGTAGCTGGGGGAAAGGGAAATAAAAAAAAAAAACACCACCACAGAACTCTTATTCTTCTGAAAACAGCAGCAATACATAGTTACCACCCTTTGCACCTCTGCCCAACGGGAAATGAGTACACCAAACCTGATACAACCAAAGTTTATGGATCATTACAAAGTGCATGAACACTCCTACTACCTGTAAATACTTTAAGAAAACAGCGTGGTTAAAGATTAAAAGAAATGAGACACTACAGATATTAATGTCTTCAGCTTTCTCAACCAAAACAAAACTATGACAACATCCTAAGGAATAAGCTGTACAACTTAAAAGCAAGTGTTTACACTACTTAGTTCAAAACAACCTCTCAAACAGAAAAGTAAACTGCCACCCTCCAGAGCAAAACCTTGGCTCTCAGCAGGACTCCTCACAGCTGTTCAGCATTAAAATGAGAAAATGAGATGAATCCATTAGTAAGTGTAATAAAGTTAGATTATCAGTACCTGCTGGAGAGGGAAGTGGGAGCACAGCACAAAACACAGAAGTCTAACAGAATCTTTCACTAGACTAAGTACTTAAGGCCATACGTCAGCCTTTCAAGACAGCAATATACTCTTGATTGAGTACACATTATATATATGACATCACTAAATTCAACAATTCCTAGTAAGTCAAACTGAGTCAGAGTCTTACATAACAACCAGACAACAATGAAACTCCTAGAACGAAAATTTGAATGCAATACCCATTATGAAAAATTCTATTTGTACAGCACTCTATCTAGGCTAACATCATGCCAGCCTTTCACTCAACAATTCAAACAGAGTGGTTAACCAGCTTTCAGAAAATACAGTCTTCAAATGTGGTACTTCACGGCTGCTGGAGCACACTATTACTATAACTTTAAGAAAAACATCCTAGAACTACAAACCGTTGTTGTCTGTAATCTTGCAGATTCTAACCATCTTCGCAAGGGTGCATGTGCTTGCATGCACAGACCTCTCCTGCCAATAGTCCGATTTGCTGACGGACCGGATGCACTGACAGCTCCCGCCATCCCTTCTCTACCCCAGAAATAATCCCAGGCAGATTATCGTTGTGTCAATCCACTGTGCATATTTAACCTTTCGAATGATACAACAAACCCTAACAGCTATCATTTATCTAGTAAACAACCCTCAGAAAAAGATGAATTTACACAACAGACCAAGGTATCTCCTTCTGCGTTGTTGCGGAATGGTAACTCAAACTCCACAGTTCAGAAAGTGCTAAAATACGGTTACACCACAGACCGAAGCCAGTCCGGTTAAGTAACAGCGAAAAGAAAAAATACACTGGGACTTAAAATCGTACCGCAAGAATATCCCAAAGAAAATCCCACATTTCTCAGACAACTGCCGGTGCCCTTCACGCCGCTTCTCTTCTGCTCTCCCCAGAAGAGGCAGAGCAAACTTCCCTTGCCGAAGTGTGACAAAACCCCTCCAAAACCTTTCGGAGCCACCGGCTGCCCTCCCCCAGCGAGGACTCAGCCACTGCAACGCACCTCATTACGTGTACGTGCCTAGGTAGTAACTTGTCATCTTGCTTTCTGTCTTACTTTTGTAGCTCCCTAATGAAGAGTGAG
>JANHFX010017890.1:30909-50782 GCA_027560015.1 Chloroceryle amazona | reverse complement strand
TCTTCTCCAGGCTGAACAACCCCAGCTCCCTCAGCCTCTCCTCATAAGACTTTCCCTCCAGTCTCTTCACCAGCCTCATCGCTTGCAATGTTTTTCCTTGTATCTCATTTCTGAAGCAGTGAAATCATGAGGGTTCAACACCTGGTGCAGCCTTTCCAAAGTCTCTGGCTATCACAGCAGGTGCTGTTGGGACTCTGCATGCACCAGCAGCTCTTCAACCTCTTCCTCTAATCCTAGGAGTTTGGCTGCTGGTATTCAGGGCAGTCTTTGGTATGATGCAACTGTGTAACACTACACAAACACATATTTATGTTCCTAACCCAAACCATTTGTGATCAGGTTATGTATACAAATCCTTCTGACTGTCACCTAGAATTCACTGATATTTAGAAGAACTCTGTGGAGATATCCCTTGTCTCATGGTTCAGAGAAATCTCACATATCCATGAAGCAATAGATAAGAGTGCTTTGCAAAAGCAAGTAGGTTCTTTGGCATTCTGTGACAATATTTATATTGCTTTAGAATTAAATGAACTTTCAGAGTGTCAAGAAGGAAATGATGTATTTAGGGAAAATGGAGATGGGGGAGGGAGAGAGAAAAAGGAAAGCTAATCCTACTGTACTCCATTAAGAGAATTATAATTAATGCTTGGATTCCTTATCTAAGCAAAAGAGTTAACTGTCCTGGTGTGTAAGAAATGAACATAATCAGATTTATATATTTGGACTTAGATTCTGTGCGTATATTAATTAATTCAATATCCACTTAAAAAAAATAAATAATCAGTTACATGTGAGATGTAAGAGGAAAAGCTATTCTGAATGCATAACAGGTTTTTTTTGACACTTTCAGAAAAATGCTGGAGAAAATCCCAGAATTCAGTGAAAGATTTTTACCTGAATACTAGAAGCACATCCAGATGCTTAGTTTAAGTGCCCATGATGATAAATAACTTTTAATGAAGAACTGCTGTAGACAGTTCCAAATCTAGCACTGAACTAAAACAGATGTAGAGGATGCATGTAGAAGATCTGTAAGTAGTGGGATGAGACAAATGAAATAAGACCAGTTTTTCTGCAAATACTGATGTCAGTTATGATTATCATTGTCAGCAGTGAAGCTCTGAGACTGTAAGAAGTGAAATCTTGACACAGGTTCTGTAATACTCTGTTGCTGTGGTTGAAATAATTCCTCCCTAAAAGATTATGGATAAGCTATTATAGAAGTTAGGTTGTTTTCATGGACATGTCAGGAGTAAATTGAGTCCAATTTTTACTGACAGAAAACCAACGGCTAATGGGTTAGTAATTTCTGTGTGCCATATGACTATTTACTAATTTTGTTCCATGAATATTATCCATTCCTTTTTGTATGAGTACATTGTTTTATAATTATTAGTACTCTTTCTGGCTGAAATAAACAAAATAAGACTATTGGAAGATTAAATGAGAAAAAAAGACAGCGGCACCCTCTCTGAAATGGAAATTATGCCAATGAATCAGAAAGGATTGTGAAACCCACATATTTTAAAATAGGTTATTTGTGAAGCATTGTAAATCAGGAGGCACATGGTTTGGTGAGCATTCCGGAAGAAGGTTCTGAGAAAGGAATTAAAGCTGGACTCCGTTTCAGGAAAATGTATCTGCTTCTTTGACACAGCCAACATAACACTGAGGAACCATTTTTGTGCACTTTTCTGTACAGCCCACAGCTTAATTGGAAACTCCTTGCAACAGACCCATATGACTTTTTCTTTACCCTGGTGGAATGCACCATCCTGAACTATATCAGCTAATGAAAAACAACATTGAAAAAAAGGTTGTTCTTTGAAACCAGAAAAGATTGTAATATCTGAAGTAAAGTTGTAATATCAGAAAGATACAATATCAGAAATATTTGGGCACAGATTCTGGAGAAGGCAGGCACTATGTGTCAGATACTACAAAGGCCAATGAATCCTGGTATGATATAATGCAGACAAAAAGAAAAGCAAAGGACCTGTTTTACCAAAGCTTTTATGCTCTTGTTTAAATCTCATTGGCTCCAGTAGTAAATTATTAAACCTTGCTTAAGGAAGATGGTATTACAAATGTATTTAAAGTTTAGCTCATGCTAAAAGGCTTTGCTGACTCTAGAGAAGCCTTGGGAGATCCTCAGAGCCAAGATGTCTAGTCTGTTTAAAACAGTGCTATTCAGATTGACGGACAATGAAAATCTTGTATAGGTAACCTGATCACAAATACCTCAGGATTACATTTGTAATAACACACCTACCTTAAAGGAAATTTCAAAAGATATTTAAAAATTGAATTGCATTTAAACTTCATTTTAAAAGAGTAAGTTTTGGAGAGTAACACAAGTTATATTTAGCAGGAAAGTAATTTATACACCTTCTACTTTATAACCTCTTACATGCATTAGTAATTTAAACTATTTATCAATGGGAATGTCTTCTGTGTATACTTCAGTTGTTGCTTTTAGTATGTTTTCTCTCTTCTTTCATGTAGCATGCCACATGTACTCAATATATCTCCAATGCCTATTATCACTGTTACTCTTGTATAATAAACTTCTTATCTGTGAGAATATGACCTTGACACGGTGAAAAAAAAAAGTCTTTTAAAGAATAGCTCAGTTAAAATCTAATGCCTCTGTTTAGGATTTGATTTCATTACTATTCATAAGACCATGAAACACTGAGTCATGAGTTCTCATGCAACTTGAATACTCGTTTTGAAAGGAATCATTACAAAAATAATTTTTATTCTTCTCTCTGCTCTATTGATTTTCAGTCACCATGGAGCTCTCTGTTGTTTTTGCAGAGGTCTCTGTTGAAAGTTCGTACTATTGTCATGATAATAATTGTTGATCAGGGTCCATTTAGAACAGGTAAATTTAAACATAAAATAGGTAGAGGTGGATAGTAGAAAAGCTGCACACAAGCCTGACTTCACATCTGCAGTTTGCATAGGCAACATTAAACGGACTGCGAAGGCTGAATAATCTACAGAAGTGTCACTTAGAAGCATGAAGTTGGACTTCCATCACTGATTAACTTTGGACAGGTCACTTAACCTGAATGTTTGTTTACCTGTCTGTAAATGAGAATAATAATTGTCTGCCTTGCAGAGTGCTATGGTTCTCAATCAATTTTGCAAACTGTTCCAAGAGCAATAGACAAAAAGCCTTACACACATGAAGTGGAAAGCAACATTTAACTGAGCCCTGAGTTTGTCTTCAGCATTATTAGATTTCATTGGCATGGAGATTCACCATTTTGAAACAAACTCTTGGTTTTAAATTTCTGTTTTCTTAATCTGAATATATTTCCTGTCTTCTGCCTTTCTGATTTCAAATCAACAAACAAGAAACTCCTACAAATCAGAAAGTAATGCAGATAAAGTAAGGATAAAATGCAAGGTGTCAAAAATCAAGCTGACTCCAACCTTGCAAAAAATACGAACATGATTAATCAAGATTTTGAGCTGTATGTAGACAAGAAACATGAAAAGAGAGAGAATACGCACTATCCAAATCTTAAACAAATACCTCATTTTCCACTGAAAAGGAGCACATATAACAAAGGAAGACACATCATAATTGAGACAAATACATTAAAAAGAACATTATAATCTGGATTACTACACTCTAGGCAAACTAAATCTCAAGTGCAAATTATAAACCAGATAAATACCATTGCAGAATACTAGAGTAAGTGATACAGTGGATTAACTGTGAATTTGTATTAATATCCATCATGCTGAGGATAAAAAACTTGATTTGAGAACAGCATATAATATAAATATTTATCAAGGGCAGCCAATAGTAGTTGAGGCAGGCGCTAACCTACCCTCAGCCATATGCAAGACTAGCAGATTTCATAGGAAAGAATAATTAGCAACATTGAGATATATTGAAAGGGGAAAAAAGCAATGCATAAGAACATGACAGACTGACATGATAGCTTTTGCTTTTTAAAATAATTGATTTTCCAGACAAAGAAATTGAAAATATATATTATATTTTCAGTGAAGCACAGGAAATTGATGCTGTGTAATAGACTACTTGTTAAACCAGATTAGAGTAGTAGAAATTGAAAGGTGGATTAGGAACTGATTATTGTGGAAAAGATAAGAGGTTGTTCAGGTACGGAAAGAGGTGACTTCTATTTTTTTTCTCAAAAAACAATCTTAGGATCAAACTTAGTTGGTATCTGCTTTAATGACTGCCATAAGAATGATGTGCTAATAAAATGAGCATACAATGTTGTTTGATGGCATAAGCAGAGCAGAGAAGGTGAAATAAACCATGCAAAGCATACAAAGACTGAAGTAAGGTATGTCATTCATTAAATTAATAATGTAAGACAGTATGATAAATTTAATTAATATGAACAAAAATTACCACTATGAACAAAGTTTCTTGGATGAAGATGATCTTTTAGTGGATAGTTGATGTGCACCACCAAACTGATTTTACAGCAGCCAGAGCAAATACAATCTTGTATCAGTCAAAGGATATTTAGTGATGACAAGCAAGTGTTCAAGCACAGCACAGATAAACCTTTTTCTATTTCTGACTGTGTATGACTCATTATCAAGAAATATGAACTTGGTGAAAGAAGAGCTTGAAGAATGATCACAGATGAAAAAGTAAAGCAGGAGAGCATCGCTTGTAGTCCTGGTTTGAGCTAAAATGGAATCAATTCTCTGTTCAGTGATTTTACTTCACAGTTAAGTCTTCTCTAAGTGATGGCACATTCTGAAGTTAATGGCATATTTTTGCAGACAGTGTCTGTTTCTAGCAGTAATAACACTTGCTGTTTATAGCTACTACTAAGGATTGATATGGAGAAAGACACTTGCTTCTACTTGCTCCCATGAAGAACAAGGTCACTGCTAAATCTCAGGTACCCCATTGGAGTGCTGTAAGTGAAAGTGCGTTAGTAAAAAAGTTGCTCTTGTAGAGAGAAGCAGACAGGACAGATGACCCAAACCTGTCTAACAAGGTATTCAATCCCATATATGCCATATTCAGTATAAAGCTGAGGGAACACAAGCATCAATTTTTCTCTTCTTCAATGGCCAGCATCCAAGGAGAACTCTGTCCATTCTTCCACCTTTGACACCAAACCATGCAGTCTTGCATCCAGGTCCTGAATCCAGTTCCTGTATGCTGCTGAGTGCAGCCTGGGACTACCCCAGTGCCTGCCCTGCAGTGTCAGTGGTGGCATCATAATCACCATCAGGGGAGTTCTATATTGGTTTTGTATATATCTGTATATATTTAAGTATTTTTCTTATTAATATTATTTTCTTTTCTTTCTAGTGCTACTGTTTCATTAAAGCTGCTTTAATTCTTTTCCAACTCAGAATTCTCTCTCCCTTATTCCCTTTGAGAAGGGCTAATAAAGAACACCTGTCATTTGTTTAGTGGCCAGCTCAGCCTCAACCAAGGGCTCTTGTTTAGCCAGACAACTAGGGCCTTATGATTTTTGAATGTGAACGTGAGAGATGCTTACCAGTGACCTAAGCTGCCTAGACTCATCCTCTGGCCTTTATTCCTCTAGATACCTAACTGTGATCTGTGTATCTGTGTCTGACAGAACAAACCAGTTTTCACCTCTGTCTTCAGCTTTGAAACCGTTGACTCAATTTCCTTTCTTCTTACTACTGAGAAGATACAGAAAAATAATGAAAAGTCTAATTATTAAACTGCCCAGCAGCACTAAGAATTAACTGGCTGATAGCATGATTTGGATATCTTTTTCTATGATCTTATTCTTCATGGTATTAAAGAAGTTTTCTGTTCTGTACATTATTTAGGAAACTGGGTATCTAATGATCTCTGTCAGACTTCAAGTTAAGTTGTTTAAGGTTGTCCTACTTTGACATTCCTCTCTATTTAAACCATAACATTCTTAATATTAATTTCAAAATTAACTCAAAGCATTAAATGTATATGAATTTTTATTTTTTTTTCCTAAATTCAATGGTTGGAGCACTGAAATCCTCTTCCTAACAGATCCTTTGAGTTTAACTAGAATTAATGTTGTCAGGATTATCATCTGACTGATAGTTTGACACTACCTATTTCTGACATTTCACTGGCATTATTCTGGACTCAGCGTCACTTGCACAAAGTGAAGAGTTCAAAATTATTTGTGATGACTCAGCAAAAGGAAGATTGGTTATCTGCTGAGGCAGAAAATGTACAACCCAAATGTGATGCAATATACATTGAAATATCTAGGAACAAATGGAAAGAATGCACCACTATACACCTTTAGATCTAACAGTCTCAGCAGTGGAAAAAATAGCCTAATTTTTTGAAGTAAACATCTGAAAAGCTTCTGCCTTCTAAAAAACATTCAATATCATTTGTCTAAAAAAAAAAAAAAAGATGAGAAAACAAAAAAAGGGGGGAAATAAATATAACGGTGTCTATGATAAGCAATCATCTTTTATGTCTTAGGAGAAAAAAGTACTTTCCCAATGATCACCAAGTAGTACCACTGCATAAGGTGAGTGTGCAACACTGAACTATTTACTTTATTATTTCAGAGGAGTTGGTGATTGGAGCTTCTATTTTGAACCACAGGCAGACCTGTTATTGAGTATCCACTGACTCAGTGGAAAGGTTTTAGAACCCTAAAGAATCTTGGTCTTTAAGAATGATATTGCTGCCAGCTTAGAGAAGATAAGACAGGAAACAAAAAAAGATTCTGAGAAAACAGATGTTTCATTAAAAACAGCTCTATGTTTGCTGGATGTGGTCTCCTACTAATATGAAATTCCAAAGAAGAACTCAGCGTATATAAAATCTGTAGGGTTTTAATAATGATATTTTTGCCTGCAGTAGTTATACCATACTGTATTATATTCTATGGGACGATTTTAATTCCATATTCATATTTTATTTCATTCAAATTACAGAGGATTCTTTTAATACAATGGGAAATTGTCTGTAATGAAAATGCTGGTGATTGTAAAAGTACCTGCAAGACAGTTTAAAATAAAAGTTACAATGCCTCAAATCTCTCAAATCTCACGTGCTCTGACCATGATTAAAAGGTAGAGCTAATGTATCTCTTTCTGATAAAAATACAAAGCAGGATAGAAGAGCCTATTTTTTTCATTCTAAATTTATATGTGGATTTGCTTTTGGTTTGTTTCTTCACTGATGAGAAAAAAAAAATCTATTTGCAAAATCTACAAAGCATTTTCCCTGTTATCTCTTATTTTTAATCTCACATCTTAAAAATCATCACACAGTTTGTGTGTATGTTAAGTGTCTGCTTGTCTATCCCTCCAATTCCTTTATAAAGTTTAGTCCTGTTGATTGAGTTCTAGAAGGAGAGTAAACATCTCAGGCCTATGAAATTCCTCCACGTTTAATTAGATATAGCAGCTAGGTAGAGTAGAGAAATCTCGCACATGCTGTCACTCAATAAAATGCATCAGGATACAGCTATTTCTTCTTAGACAGTAGGCAATCCTCTCAAAATACAGCCACTAGAAGTACCTTCAGCCTTCAGGAAAATCTTAATTCAAATCCCATATGTTCTTAAACATCAAAGTGAATAACATATGAGATGTAAAACCATAGCAAAATTTTCCTTAATTCTCACATTGCTAGTTTTACAAGTTTCCTTTGACTCATTATCTCAGTGTAATCTGATGAAGGGAGTATCCTAACATCTGTTCTAACTTTTCAGGTAGATATTTTTTTCCTGAAAACTTCAGGTCAATGGGAATGTGGGTTTCAAGATGTTAAGCCAGGTTTTCTGGTTTTCAGTGTTTTCAGGTTCCCCTCACTTCTTGCCACACAATCCTCCTATTTCTGCCATTCAGTGCCATCAACAGGCTGTACTGTGTGGACTGGTTATATGAGCCTGAATCCAGTCTGCAAAGATAAAAGCACACCATGCAGATCTGTGCTGAGTCTAAAAAACAGTTTGCCAATCCTGAACAAAGTTAACGTAGCTGTTACTTGGTTTAATAAGAAACACATAAAGTAAACAGAAATACCTTTTTTAAAAAACAAAACCAAAAAAGCTATGAGCAATTTCAGGACAAAAGATTGCCTCTTCAAACACAGTGTATGAAACTTTGGTCTTGTAAAAAGAAATTTTAAAAAAGATGGAATGAAAATTCATTCCATCAACAGCACAGAAATGCATGAAATTAAACACAACTGAATATAGCAATCTAGTCATGTGTAACTGGAAATAGTCAGAACTTACCTGGAGCTGATGCTACAGTTATTAGGATTAAAATAAGAGATTCTGAAACAGAGTAGTAGTTTAAACCTTGTTTAGTGCTGCCAGAAGTCACCTGTGACACCACTGCCCTCCACAGGCTGGGTTGAGCATCCTCCCCTGAGATGCTGGGGGAAATGGCAGAGGCAGCAAGCAGCGCCCCCTGAGTCTGTGTCTGTGGTCTTGCAGGACGTTTAGGATGAGAGGTAATGGGCTTAAGTTGTGTCAGGGGAGGTTTAGATAAGACATTAAGAAAAATTGTTATACTGAGAGTGGTGAGTCATCAGAACATGCTGCCCAGGGTGGTGGAGTCACCATCCCTGGAGGTATTCAAAAAACATGTAGCTGTGGCACTTCAGGATGTGGTTTAGTGATCGTGATGTTAGGTAGATGGTTGGGCTTGATGATCATGAAGGTCTTTTCTAAACTTAATGATTCTGCTCTGCATGAGTATGGGAGTTCGCAGGGAGCATCATGGGCATTCATCTAACTGTATCACCCACATCTGCCATGGGAGGGGAATGCAAGTAGGGACTGCACACCCCACGAGAGGGTAACCTGCATGACCTGTGTGGTATGTGGGGGTTGTCTGTTTACATAACTGTGCAAATGAATGTGTGCATATGTAGTTATAAATTTTAGAGTTAGTTATAATATTGTATTTAGAAATTAGTCTACATATCTTAACATGTGTGTGTGTAGTGTTGTAGTTTATGTGTTACATTGATAATATTGATCCTGAATGTACAGTTCACTGATTGACAATTAACTACATGACATTAGTAATTCAAGAAACTGCTTCAATCCTGATGTGATTCAGACAATATGATTTTTTTTCCCTGTGACATAGGCATAATGGTGATTACTCTTGTTTAGTTGAGCTAGGTGTCTAAAAATAAATATATGATCCTGACTGAAATACACATTCATCCTACTTTTTATTTATTCAATACAAATGGAAAACTACCTTGCCAGAGTGATTAATTTCTTCCTCATTATATCATTACTTTGCTATGCAATATAGGTAAAACAATCTTTGAGGCCAGAAATAATTTTTTAAATAGAATTAATTGACCTAAGTACCTAAGATTGAATCAAGTAATTATTTTATTGATTATAAATCCAATACATGCTAAAATGAGCTTAGCTTTTCATGGCTAGAATTTCATAACCCTACACTGTAATGAGGAATCAATGGTATTGCTTTTAAAATCTATTTTCCTCTTTTCAAAGAGGACAAACAAAGAATGAATTTTTGGGACCTGCCCTTTCCACTTAAAGTCTGGAAAAAATACATCTCTGCTAGAAAACATAAAAGTACCTGTAGCTGCTCAGTATTCCTTTCCAGCTCTGCAGAAAAGCCCTTCATAAGCTGTTAATGTAATATTTACATCATCGAGATTTACACACCATGCTCGTCTGACTATTATTTGATGCAGACCACTCTACAACCAGTGCAAAGAGACAGATGTACCCGGAAGACATCTCAAATGCTACAGCCACTCTCCCATTAAGGAGTTGTATTATCTGGACACAGACTCCTGAGGGAGTGAGGAAAGTTTGTCTGGCCACCTTCATGGCTGCCTGTAGCAGCAGCCAAAATTTCAGAAACATAGCAGTAAACTTTGGTGGACACTGTTACTGGCTCAATGTATCATCTTGCACTATGCAGTGTTAATGAACAATTTCTTCTGTTAGGAGGGATGAAGGACAGGAAGCAGCAAAAATTTAACACATCTCTGTTATCAGGGAAGATAATCAACGTGATGGTATGAGATGAGATGCAGCAAATGGAATGATGTTAAGATACACATGGAAAAGATGTTGAGATGCTCAGAGGACTGAATCCTTGGAGCAGCATGTAAGAAGAACATCCCCATCTCTGTTTTATCTCTGAAAGGTTTTTTATTCATCTGTAGATCAGTTGCTGAGGAAATTTGTCTTTATAAAAAGGTTCTGGGTTTCAGGAGTATACATACTCCTGCTCTGAAAAATGGCACTGTTCCCAAGAGATGGAGCAGAGGAGAAATTGGAAATGCTTATTTCTTCACTTTTGCAAGGATTTGTTTACATTCCAAATTGTCAGAAACCACCACCTGCTTTCTTACTTCTTACTTCCAGTCCTCACATTCATCCATGTGAATAAAAACTATAATTGGTAGAGCACACATAGCTGCTGATGCTGGGACATAATGGTCTAGAAACTTAATTTTGTCATTACAGGACATATCTGGGGAGAAATCTAAAAGCTGATAGGCAAGATTAGCTGCAGTTCAGATAGAGAACCCCCTAAGCCAGACCCAGGACTGTCATGTTTTAGACCCAGATGGGAGCTGAGCACTACGTGGCCAGTTGGATGGGAAGGAGAATAGGGAGAAAAAAGCAAAGTCTTGTCAGTTGAGATAAGGAGAGTTTAATAGAACAATGCAGAAGGAGAAGAAGCAACAGCAATAACAATAAAAGTAATGAAAATATATGAAACCAGTGATACAAAACACACTGACCACCTGGAGCTGCACTGAAGGCCCCACATGCCCTGCCTGGCCTGTCCTCCCCTTATATAGCAATCATGATGTCAGTATGGTATTGAACATCCCATTGTCTGGTTCAGTTGTCCATACTGGCTGTGGCCCCCTCCCAGCTTCTGGTGAAAATTAACCCCATCTTATCTGAACCCAGGACAAGGAACAATGGTCCTGAGGAAATAGGTGCATTTAACAACATCTGGTGGGATAACTGATGAATAAAACAGAAGTAGTCAATAACTTATGAATTTATATTAGTTGGCGTTTTGACAAGGGCTTTGATTTTAGCTGTAGTAAGGGCATAGCCAGCAAGTCGAGGGAAATTATTGTTCTCCTCTACCAGGCCCTCGTAACATCACACCTGGAGTACTGTGTCCAGGGTCTCTCGAGGATACAAAGAGTAATATAATGCAACCTGACTGGTAGATCTGCATCTGTGTCCAGCATTACTAAACAATGTCATCAAAAGCTGGGGCAGAGGAGCATGGATTCTCTGTAAATAGATATCATGCTAGATATAAGTGCATTTCCCAAGTCACAAATACTTTGTGGTGGATGACATTCAGGTTGGGTGTGTGGTTTATACACAGACAGGTGGACAATTAAATTCTTTAAATCTAGCCAAGAAAAAAAAAATAGCCGTTGGGATTGCTGTGGTGAGGAAGAAAGTAAACAGCTTCAGGTTTTTTACCCAAGACAATGGTATGCACTCTAAAGTTTCAGGACTCCTGAGAGAAATTGTCATACTCTGTGAAGCACACTTGGAGTTCTCCTTTGTCTCTTGCCCAATTTCTTCAGTATACTCAGTTATGTGGGATGTGTGTTGTCTCTGCAGGAAGGTTATGACATGCACCTTAGGAATTTCTGAAGGCTGGCTGCTCTTCAGGCTTACTAAACCAGCAGAAAACTTGTGGGTGGAACCAAGTTATTATTAAAACAGATTATTTTTTCATCACAGATAAACATACCAATTTTCAGAAAATTTCCTGTTGAAAAAGCTGCAAGAGCTGGGATCTATCTATTAGAGGTGCATTCTGGAATAGTCGTAAATCAAAAATATTTAATCGTCTGAGTTCTGCTGAAGGATATTCAGTGCCTATAAATTGTCATGCGTGTCCTGCATAGAAACATTTCTTCACCTAGGTATTTTGTCCCCATTACCATTTAAAAGATAGAAATTTAAGCTTCTGGAAGCATTTAATGTGATATTAAAGTGATTACAGACTAATTTAAACTGACTGAAGTTCACCCTCTGGCCTTGCCAAAAGTCCCTTCCCTACAAAATCATTTATCCCCCAAACTTCGAATACACCTATGTATGATGTCAGATTAAGGAAAACCAAACCAATGTGTAGACTCAGTGTTTGAATGCTTTTGCTGGGAGTGCAGGTAGAACGAATAACTAATAAAAATTCTTATAAGATTTCCTTGTATAAGTGGAATAAACGTCATGTCAAATAAGGCATCATCATTTAGTATGGTCCTACTCTAGCACATAATGAGAATCTTTATGCTTGTAATGAATTCCAAGATGTCTTCACAGATGAGTAAGATAATGTATGCACAATAGAGTTTGAAGTCCACGGAATCAATAATTTTCTTAAGTAACTCTTAGAGTATTCTTGAATTTAGGCACGTCAGTAAAATAATGTTTGTGTGGACAAGCCATAAGTTGTTTTTTTTTCTGGTCATGAAGCACAGCCAAACAGGAGACATGCAGAGTTACTTCTGTTGGAAACCTGGTTTGTAGTACTAAGCATAAGATAATTCTTTCTCTCTCTAATTTAAAGGGGGGGTGGGGGGGAAATAATTTAAAGCTGTTCCAATGTCTGAAAGAGGAGGATGAGTTAATATTAACAAGATTCTTCTATTTTACAGTGGAAATGAAGCTAGACACCATTGATAATCACTTTGTAGAAATCACTGAGGCACTCTAAATTGGGAGGTAATTTAAGGCTTTCCTATTAAGGAAATAATGCAGTAAGTAATTGCTTTAATTTTAAATCAAGAAATAAGCTTGTGACTGTTATGTGTGTGAAAAGAAAAGAAATTAGTATTTTATTGGAAGAATTAGCAAAAGCATTAAAAGAAAGAGCTTACTCCTTTTAAATAAATTAAGAAAACAGTAACATTTAAAAAGATTGAAGGTCTGATAAATTAGATGTATTATTTGTCTTTTTTTTTTTTTTTTACATCTCCTATTTTGTTCCTGAAAGCAGTTAAGTAGATATGATACTGCTTTACATAAGCCAACAATTTTGGATTACCAAATTTAAAGCTGAAGATGCAAATCTTCATTTAAGCACCTGAACAGAATATTCAGATATACAACTAACATGGCTAGCACCCTTGAAAAAGCAATCTGTTTCGATTAGATGCCTAAAACCAAATTTAGAAACCTACATTTAAAATGAAAAAATGTAGCAACTGTTATAGAGAAGATGACAAGAAAACAGGAACCCTCTGTAAGTGCAATATGTTACCAAAGAAGAGGGAGATTAAGCAAAGCGTTCGTCTGGTGCTTAACAAGGAGAGATAGCTATCAATAGGTGATGCAAAGAAAAGCCAAAGCATTTACTGTGTTTCTTGCTTCAGCCTTCACTGACAATAACAGTGTTCATCAGACAGCTCATTACGTCACCATCATCAATGAGGGGTAAAATCTCAGGCCAGAAGAGCAGTTAGAAGAGCCAATTAGAGAGCAACTAGATAAGTTTCAGCTGTCTGAGCTTGATGAAATTCACTTTATGGTACTGACTCAAACAGTCTCAGGGTCAGCAACTTTGTGAACTCATAAGGACTAGAGAGGCTTCTGAAGCCCAGAAAAGAAAAATACATTGTCTATTTTTAATGGGTGTAAGGAGTAACCTAGCAGCTGACCTTCAGTTCCTGTGAAAATACTGGAATAAATAATTGAACTACTTGTATACAGCTGCTACGTGCTTATAAGGAGATGAAGAACAGCTGAGAACAAATCATGCCATATCTATTCAGCTTCCTTCTGTGAGAAGTTAAGAGCTTTCCTGAAAAAAAGAGAGAAGAAACAGAGATCATGTGGCTAAACTTCAGCAGGTCTCTCTTAAACAAGCTAAGGAAATATGGCACTGCTGGAAGGGAAGAATATCATACTGGGGGAGTAGCTATTAAGGTTCACTGCCAAGTTGGAAGGATGCCCTAAGTGGGATTTCACAGGGTCTGTCTCCAGTCTGCCACCACTCGATATTTTCCTTAATTATTTCAAAAGCATGAAGTGTATACTTACTTAATTACTAATCAGCACCAAGCTAGGAGGGGCTGCACTGAGATTTGAGGGAAGGACTAGAATACAAAATCATCTTTACATATCAGCAAAAGAGATGAAGAAAACTCAAAAATTCAAGACAGTTCCAATAGGAGGGAAACAAAATGTTTCTATCCAGGAGCAGCAGAAACAGGACTGTACCAATGGGAAGCCAAGCTGGGGATGAAAATTGACTGTAGCACTAGTAGGATGGTGGCCTGTCTGACTAGGACGCAGTCATGCAATATGCAAGTAGGGTCAGGGCTGGGCAGTAACAGTCTCTATTGACAGTTTGGTGAGCATCAGGGAAGTGCAAAATGTCTGAGGCCAATCTGGAAAGTCAAGTGGAAAAGTCAGGATGGACAGGAGACAGGACAGAATGCAGACCTGCCTACATCATTCCAGGACATTAGGAAAAAACTTGTGTACTGAAAGGTTTATCAAAGACTCTAACAGGCTGCCTGAGGAAGTGGTTGAATTGCCACCCCTGGATGCATTTAAAAGCCATCTAGATAGAGTGCTTAAGGATATTATGTAGTAGTGGCCCTGGTAGAGTGACCTCCTTGTTCGTGACCTCCTTGTTCGTGCAACCATTCCCCGACAGACTTTATGATCTTAAAGGTCTTTTCCAACCATAGTGATTCTGTGATTCTGTGATTTATATGGCGTTCTTGGGCCAAAGGTTAGAGACCTGATAGGCTGCTCAGAGCTGTTCAGACCTACTAATGCATTCAGGGCTTGGTCAGAAACTTGAACTATTGAAGGCAGTCATATTGCTTTCTTTAGAAAAAAAGAAATCTTAAAAGGCTTATCATAACTTGTCTTCAACAACCTAAACATGTAGGTAGAGGAAAGGAGACAAATGAACTTTCCTTATGTCCATTATGCAAAAAGAAGCAGTGGCCTCCTCATTGGACTTCCTTAGTGAAGTAAAGGAGAAATAGTCTAAACATGAGGGAAACATTTTCTAACTATAAAATAAACAATAATGGAAGACATTTCGCAGAGAGTAAAATCTCTCTCACCCATCAGGGCTGCTCTAAGTAGAGTTGATCACAGCTTGAGACAAGAAAATGGACTGAATGATCTCTAAATTCCTTCTAATCCCATTTTCTCTGATTCAGTATCAATGTTAATGAATATACTCAGTGGAATACATATCTACAAGTAATCAGTGGGATGACTTGTAGAATAAGGTACAAATGTAAGACTATAACCCTTTAGTCCTAAGTGATTCGCGTAAACAGAAATAGAATTTCCATTTTATACTATAATTAGAAGTCATCTAGATGAGCTGCCATTTATTAAATTATAAATTGTAATTATCGATACTGAAATATCTAAGTGACATATTTGGAAAGCAAACATTAGTGTTTTTCCAGTGTTTTCTATAAAAGCCTTCAAGATCACAAGTAGCTCTAGTCAGATCAGAAGACATCTTGTTTTGCCACATGTAGCTAAATACTGTACAGATGGCAGATGTGGCTTTAAAGACAACACAGGGCCAGATTAAAACAAAAATTGTCTTAATCAATTTGTGGATCATTTTAAACTCATTTGCTGTTTACTGAGCTTTGTCTATTTGACTGAATTTAATGTTGTTAATGTTTCTACTCTCAATTTTAAACTCTTGTCTTTTTCTCTAACTTGTTCTTACTGTACTTTAATTGAAGAACAGCTATTGATACCCATAGCTTGATACAAAGACCAGAGTAATAGTTATCTTATAAAATATGAAGCAGTTTACAAAGTATACACAGCTAGTATATAACAGTGTCAAAGGCTGGAAGACTTTGATTGACCAAACTGCAACTGCTTGTTTGTTATTTTTATACCTAGTTCGGTCCATTACTGTGGCCAATACACACTTCCCCATGGAAGCTTATGCTACACACTAGTCATGGTATGTAGCCAAGATCTATATTGACACATGGTCATCTTCCATCTGAAAAAAACTAGTAACATCATTCTGAATTAACTTTGTATGTCCAGAAGTTAGGCATCAAAGCTAAACTGGAAGTATTTCAGCTGACCATCCATAAATGGACTTTGGGGCTGTCCGAATAGTTCTTCAAACTCCATTAAATACACCCCTTAGGTCTTGATTTGGTTACCTAAAGATTTGTATCTAGTGCCATGGAAGATGCTCTAGGCTGTCTCTGCTGGTCTTCAGATACCAGTCTTGGTGGCTATAGGCCTCCTGTAACTCCTGTACCATATCTAAAACTTCAGGTAGGTCTGAGTCCTACATAGCAGAAGATGTCTTCAATAACAGTAGAGGCATATATTTGGCAGGTGAATCAAGTGTTAAACCAGCACTCTCCTAAACACACAGCTGTTATTTAGTTACCAACATCTTGATAATGCAACTTGAAAGGAGAATCTCATACTAGAAGATCAGTTCAGTTGTTAAAATATAAACCTCTAGTGTGTTTGTGACACTTTATGGTATCAAAGACATGTGCATAGGTTGGTAAAAACATTGCAGGCATCTGGACTGGCAGCTGGATTGGGGCTTTCCATAGCAAATATCTAAAATTAAACAAGATATATTAATCTGAGAAAATGCTGGAAATATATTGAGAATTCTAGCCTGAGATTATGTCACAGCAGACCCAACTTTATTTTACAAAATCACACCTATCAGATATACTCAGCTGAAACAGAAAAGCCCTAGTTTTCTTTCCTGTTTTTGTTCCTATGCAAAATATACATAATTTTTTACTCATCTGTTCTCTCTGTCAGAAACATGGAGGAACCACAATTTATTCAAAGGAAGAGAAGAATCTAGAGAAGGCAGACGGTTCTTACAGCCTTGCTTTTTCCTTCCCCAGAATCTGCCTATAGATAATATATAATATATATTACAAACAATATGATAACATTGCAGCAAAAGATGTGGTTATAGTCCATCTAGGTGTCAATCTATATCTCTATTCATAAACACTCATAACAGAGTGCTTGTGACAGCAGATTTCATAAATAGTCTTGTATCGCTACCAGTTTGAAATATGCTTGGTTACACTGAAAGGGACTTCAGTCACTCATGTTAGGTATCTACTTTCATCTTCCCGTTATTGGGTCACTCTTTGCTAATTATCACTGCATTGACTATGCATCTTCTCTATATTTAGGTTTCTCTAGATGCTTACATGTATATTAATCACCTTGGGCTACTTCTGTGTTAAAAGGCAGAAAACATCTTCACTTGGACAAGTTTCATCTGTCCTGTTTCAGATGTCTGATTTGAGAGAAGATCTTTTGCAGAAGTGCCTGTTTGTCTCTGTTATTAAGAAAGCCCAGAGAACAAACTCAGAAGCAGACACATGCATTTAGTAATGAATCTATTCCACCATAACTGCCTCTAGCCACTTGGATGCAAAGCAGAAGAAATAATTTTTATATGCCCAGAAAATGATTAAGGGTCACCTTTTTCTATTTTCCATGGAACTGAATGGATGGTGCTTGTATAATCAAGTATTATGTCTCAGCTTGGGAATGGACAGTAACTCCTGGCATTTTTCAATCTATATTATAAATAAGCCTATCTCATAAATGCAAATGTGAGTAAATGATCTGTGTGCGACCTATATTCACTGTCCTCTATGGGAAGCAAAAAATATTTCAAAGGCTTGGCTGGCTCACGTATCTAGTATAATTAAAGGCAACTCATTTCCGTACCTACCAACATACATCTACTCATACACAGCAAACCTAAAGCATTTCATGTGGAAACTGTTTATGTCCTGATCAAAAAAAACAAGTATATGTTTAAAATACAATTTTCACAGGAGTATTATTCAGCGTTAATTTAAACTGAGATTCAAAATTACTTCTCTAACCCTGGACCTAGATATTCTTCTCATGATACCACTATGTTCAAAGCACCCTGACATGCTGGTGGCTCCTATTGTCCTGGGCATCCCTATGAATTACTGTGGAAGGATCTACATTGACCTCGACTCTTTTTATTATCTGTCTGTTTTAAAATAGTCTAGAAGTACAGGAGGCAAAAGCACATGTTCCTGTATGGCAGAAGATAAGAATTTTTCCACCAAAATGATTGTACTTCATTTTTCCTAAGAAACACCAAAATTATCACATGGGACATAAAAGATTCAGAGAGTCAAAAATAATTGTAAAACTTTGTGTTTGGCTTTTATCTAAGATCTTTACCAACATACAATGAATTGTGCCAACCCTTACAATAAAATGGAGTTTTTCTTATAAATTAAAAGGGAGAAATGTGCTGTACATGAATGTGACATTTTCCTTTCTATTTCAAGTTTCTTTACAAAGCAGAGTGGCAGAGGTGCTGTTCCAGTGCTCCCTCATTTATAGACTTTTTTGTGACTCTGGAAAACCTTGTAAAAACAATCATTGTGGAAGATAAATGAATGCTCTCCTCATCTCTGTTAATCTTGAAATGCCATAGCTGTAGTTCACAAATATGGATATAGTCTCAATATTATTCATTAAAATATTGGTTAACAAGAAACAAGATAGAGGTTAAGACAGAGCTGTAGTTTAGAGAAAATTTTACTAACTATGCTGACAGACAGGATTGAAAAGGATTCCCTTATGCTTAGCATAGGAGACTACTAATAATAAAAGAACTCCCTGGAGATACCCACTGAAGCAGGGCCATGACCCATCTCTGTAGGAGATTTTTCACCATCATCCTTCCTTTGTGATTCTGCTGGAGGACGAACAGCTTTAGGTTACAGAGGAGCTCTGCAGGTAGAGCTGAATCCACTTTGGTTTTGGACTACCTTAGCCACAGCAGGAAGCCAATCCTTCCCCTTCCTACTCTATTAACTGGGTAATTTAAAGTGGCATTCTGCAGCATCTCAAGTTAATTGAAAGTGTTAAGTGAAAAGTGATTGACAGAGTTGATTCTTGATTTTATACAATTTGCAGAGGTTTGTGGGAAATATTTTAATCATTTTCCTTCCCATTCCACATTTAGTATATACATCCTGCTTATATGTTGCAAATGCTTTTCATATGCTGAAAAGACTTTGTCTTTTACTATGTTTCATGCAGAAATAAAAGTATTTAAGATGTGTGTTGAACTCTTTCAGTTATGTCAGAAATAATAACGAAACCATAAGTGCAAGATTGCTGAAATTATTAAACTGCTATAATTCACAGGCAGGATGTCTAGAGCCATCAGCTCTGCTTGAGGCCCTGTAGTAAATGGTGTAAAGCTTCTGAAACATTTACCTTGATGTTTTGCAGTTAAAATACTTCAAGCTGATAAGCACAAAGAGATAAATATTTCACATAAACTATACCGGTAATACCGTGCTATAAGAAGATACATTTACAGTGGTGCAATCAGATTATCATCTCTTACTCAAGAGTTAAGATGACATTGAACTATAATTACTCAAAGTTAAATAACAGAAGAATTTTTTTCAGTTTCATGAAGATTTCTGTGGATTTCATCTTTTAATTTAGAGCCTGAACAGGGAAAGATCACAATTAAAAATATCTTTCATTTTGAAACTTAACTTTGTTCTGTGAGATGTTCACATTACACAGAATGGGAAATAGCTGTGGAACCAGAATAGTTACCTGTGGGAAGGTAATTTTTTAGCTACAACCACCGAATGGATTTAAGTGCTAGCCTTTGAGCTACCAAATTAGATTAAGTGAATCTTAATGTATTATAGTGCTCATGGGTGACTTCAATCACCCTGATATTTGTTGGAAAGTGAGACATAATCAGTCTAGAAGGCTCTTGCAGTGCACTGATAACTTTCTGACACTGGTGGTGGAAGAGCCAATGAGGAGAAGTGTGC